>PVIU01000875.1:0-257569 GCA_004026605.1 Ondatra zibethicus
GGGGGGGTAGTGGGAGGGGACCGGGAGAAGGGGAAGAAAGGAAAAAAAATTTATTTCTTTAATTATGTTCTTGAATGGAAAAAGTAAAACAAAACAATGTATGGAGAAAAAAAATAAACTTAGTGCTAAGCAAAAAAAAAAAAAGATGTAAATCAAGAATAAACTTTAAAACTTTTTAGAATTTAATTAAAATGAAAACATGACACAGCCAAAACTATGGCACATAATGAAATCAGTTATATGAGGCAAGGTCATAGCACTGACTGCCTACATTAAAAAAAAAAAAGAAACTGATCTCACATTAAGAAATTAATGACACACTTGAAAGCTTTAGAAAAACAAGAAGAAATAATGCCCAAAAGAAAAAGAATAAAAAAGGACAAAGAAGAGGAGGAGGAGGAGGAGAAAGAAGAGGAAGGGGAGGAGAAGGAGCAGAAAGAAAAGGAGGAGTAGGAAGAGGAGAAAGAGGAGTAGGAAGAAGAGAAGGAGGAAAAGGAGGAGGAGGAGGAAGAGAAGGAGGAAGAGGAAGAGGAGAAAGTGGAAGAGGAAGAAGAGAAGGAGGAAGAGGAGAAGAGGAGTAGTAAGATGAGAAGGAATAGGAGACAGAAAAAAATCATTATAACAAGGGCTGAAATAAACAATATAGAATCAAGCAATCCCCCCAAATCAATACAAATAAATGCAAACACAAAAATCACTGAAATGAAGAGTTGATTCTTCATTTAGCCAATTTAACCAAAGATAGAGAAGATCCAAACTAATAGAATTAGACATGAAAGTGAAAATAGCAAGAAAATCCAGAAAACCATAATGAAATACTTTAAAAGTTTGTATTCCACCAAAGTGGAAATCCTAAAAATAAATCCATAAATTTACATGCACTCAAACACACACACACACACACACACACACACACACACACACACACACACACACACACACATATACACACACACACGACCTAGAAAAGTTAAATTAAGATTATGCCAACATTTTATACAGAGCAATGACCTCTAGTGACACAGACAGAGTAATTAAAAATCTCTCAATCAAAGAAAAGCTTAGGGACAAATGGATTCAGTGCAGAATTCTAGCAGAACTTCAAAAAGTATTTAACACCAATACTCCTCAAATTATTCCAAAGAATAGAAACAGAGGGAACATTTTCAAATTTTTTATATAAAGTCAAAAAACCCCTGATACAAAACCACACTGAATCCAATAATAACAGGAAATTATAGACAAATATCCCCTATGAACCTAGATGCACATTTCTCAGCAAGATACTTGAAAACCACTTCCAAGAACACATAAAAAAGTTCATGTACCATGAACAAGTTGGCTTCATCTCAGGGGTACTCATGGGGAATCTCTGTCAGCCAATGACCTTTAAGAGGCTGGACCAGGTTAAGGCATGACCTTTTGCGTACCCAGAGAAAACCGCTGGCCTGCCAATGGCTCTCTCTCTCTCTCTCTCTGGTTCCTGTGTTAGACACTTGAGGTTGGACTACTCATTCCTGTTCTGTGAGTTTGCCCATCATAATGAAATATGAAAGAAAATCTAAGTGGAATCTTTTTGTGTTAGTTTGGGATACTTTGACCTGTGTCCTCACCCCCAACATCTGGCACATGGGTTGTGGGTATTGGGGACCGGTACACCCCCTTTTGGGGACCCCCCATGGCAGTTGCATGGCACAATTGGTCACTGACCCTCCCCTCCCGCAGTTTCAGCCAGCTGCTGTAGGGCCACACATGATTCATTTGGGCATTAAATCTCCCTGACGTGGCTCCAGCCAGCCACCACGTTCCCAACCAGGGATCTCCACAGAGCACACAGTCTGTTATTCATACTGATGGAAGTCTCTGGGTTTTTTCTTTATCCTGGTTACCAACTCTTGGAATTGCTTTGATAGTCTTAATAGCTGCTCCTAATTTAAGCATATTTTTCAGTATCTAGCATGCAAAAGCCAATTAGAACAGTCCACAACTTGCATTTCCCAGCCATGCAACTACCACTGTGACACCTGCTGGCCAGTAACAGTTATTGCACCTATTCCAACTCAATATTCCTTATGACAGGTGAGATTTATAAGGTCAAAATGACAGATAATTTAATGATTCAAGAATTCAATAGCTTTTTTACTTATATTACATATATTATTATGCAAGGCTTATGTGATTACCCTCCTACATCCCTTTATTTGATTCTAGGGATTAGCTTTCCCTTTCATATTTTCTCCTTAAAAATGGTTTGATAATAGAGCCAAGAATGAGGCACTTTTCAAATGATACAGTCTTTACAGACTGATAATAACCATCTAAATGGCAAAATCGGCACTCTGGAGAAGGATATAACCAATCTGACAGACAATGCACAGTCAATGACAAGACACACTTTGTCCCTATGTAGCACAGCAGCTTTAAATGCTTGAGTCACGATTCAGAAACCAAGAAAGATATTTGAATCATATATTAGGGTTAAACAGGGTCAGAGAGAACCCTTTAGCGACTTTTTACAAAGGTTAACTAAGGCTGTACATATAGGAGTAACAGACCTAGAAGTTATATGGGCACTTATTGAATCTTTGGCTTTTGAAAATACCAACTTGGAATGCAAAAAGATCCTTGGTCCTTTAAAGGTCAGATCAGCACCAATAGATGAATGGATCCTACATACAATGAATGTTGAGACATCTGACTATAATACTGAAGCTTGGGTAGGAGGAGCTATTTCCAATGGTATGAGAAGAAACCAAAATGCCAAATGTTTTAATAGGACATGTGGGAAAGGATTGTAGACAAGGAATTCCTAGGAATAATATCTCCTCTAGGAATGGTAAGAATAGGAGGAATCAGCCTTTGGATGTATGTAGGAGCTGTGGCAAAGGCCAACATTGGAACAATGAATGTAGGTTGACAAAAGACAGACAAGGAAACCTGACACTTTCAGGAAACTTTTTGGAGGGCCTCTCACAAGTCTCCATGTCAAACATGGTCCAATCATTCCTAGTACTGTGGAGAACATGTCTCACCAGGAAAATTAAAAAAAATCCAGAGTGTACTGTGAAAAACCATATTGGTCTGGATGATGGAACAGACATGTAGGATGAATCAAAAATTCCAGTAGGAAATAGGAAACATCTGGCAGACTTCTATAAATGATCAAAGACCAAAGCTTAGAGGATGTATAAATGACATTGTAATTGAGGTCTTGATAGACATGGGTGCAGATGTAGGTATCATTACTCCAGAATCTTGACTTCTAAATTGGTCTCTTCAAAAGGCAGATATGAAGTTCCTAGGAATTGGAACCCTATCTCAAGTAAAACAAAGCATGAGATGGGTAGAATGCATTGGGACAGAAGGACAGAAAGGAAGGCTGAGGCCATATGTAGCTAATATTACAGTGAATTTATGGGGTCATAACCTATTGAAGCAATGGGAATAGCCAGATTAACATTCCTGCAGTCCCAAAAACTTATGTTTCTTGTGAAGATAGTATAAGGTATTAAGCACAAAGGTCATCAGCCATTCAGGCTGCACAAGAACACAAAGCAACTAGCAATCCTTCACAGGTACTAACCACCCTGCCTTTAAAATGGTTAACTAAGAAACCAGTATGGGTTAAATAGTGGCCTTTAACAGAAGAGAAGCTGCAGGCTTCAGAAAAGCTGGTACAGGAGCCAGATACTTACCATATTGAAGAATGTACCAGCCATTGGAATTCTTCTGTATTTGTTGTTAAAAAGAAATCTGGAAAATGGAGAATAGTAACAGATCTTAAAGCTGTCAACAAGGTAATTCAACTTATGGGCCCTCTCCAATCTGGAAGTCTTCTGCCTTCTTTATTACCAAAAGAATGGCCTCTTATAATTATTGATTTAATGGATTGTTTCTTCACTATACCTTTACAAGAAAAGGACAGAAAAATATGCCTTCACAGTGCCTACTTATAATAATTCTTAACCTACAAGGAGATACCAATTGACTATCCTTACACAGGGAATGCTCAATAGTTTCCACCCTGTGCCAATATTTTGTTAGTCAGCCAATGGAAATAATACATAAAGAATTTCCTACTTCTGTAATTTACCATTACATGAATGATATTTTGTTATTTGATTCAAATGAAGATACTTTAGAAAGAATGTTTAAAGAAGTAAAGAAAGTTTTGCCAAAATGGGGATTACAAATTGCCCTGAAAAAATTCAAAGAGGAGATTCTGTCAATTACCTAGGTTACAAAATAGGTTTACAGAAAATTAGAACACAAAAGGCACAAATTAGGAGAGACAAATTGCAGACTCTTAATGACTTTTAAAGACTGTTAGGAGATATCTCCAGTCTATGACCAGCTGTTGGGATAACACCTGATCTAATAATTCACTTAAATAAAACTTTAGAAGGTAGCAAAGACTTAAATAGTCCCAGGGAATTAACAGCTGAAACAGAATTGTCCATCGTTGAGGAGAACTTACAAGAGGCACATGTGGATAGGGTGAATCCAAACCTTAATTGTATTCTAGTCATAGTACCTTTCAGAATTTCCCCTACAGGAATTTTAGTGCAGAGAGAAGATATTATCTTAGAATGGATCTATTTACTACATAAACCAAGTAAAAAATTAAAAATTTATGTGAAAAAAGTCTCTGAATTAATTATAAAAGGAAAATTGACACTACCAATTAGCAGGTATAGACCCAGAAGAGATTATATTGCCTGTTACTACTGATGAAATTAAAAAGTTATGTGAAAACAATTAACCTCGGCAAAGAGCTTATGCTAATTTTTTGGAGAAATTAATAGCAATTATCCCAAAAGTGATAAACTTAACCTTATAAAGAGACCTACTTGGATTCTTTTCTGAATTGTATATGATGTGCCAATAACTAGAGCCCATACATTCTGTACTGATGCAAATAAATCAGTAAAGGCAGGTTACAAATCAGAAAAATTAAGTAAGGTGGTACAAAGCCATAATAATTCTTTACAGAAAGCAGAGTTATATGCTATTCTCATGGTACTAAGGAATTCTAACAAACCTCGCAATATAGTTTCTGATTTGCAATATGCAGAAAGAGTTATCTTGCATATTGAAACTGCTGAATTTATACCAGGGGATAAAGAATTGAATTCATTATTCATTTAGGTTCAAGACATAATCAGAAATAGGCTTTGTCCTATATACATAACACACATCTGATCCCATTCCTCACTTCTGCCAGGTCCTCTAACACAAGTGAATGCAGAAATTGATTGATTATTGATTGGAATTGTGATGAAGGCCTCAGAATTTCATGAAAAACATCATACGAATAGCAAAAGTTTAAAGAAAGAGTTTCCTATTACATGACAACAAGCTAGGGAGATTATAAAGTGATGTTCTACTTGCTCTTTCTATTACCAAATACCAGTATCTGCAGGGAGTATCCCAAAGGGTACTCAAAGAAATAAGATCTGGCAGATGGATGTGTTCTTTACAGAGTTTGGAAAATTAAAATATGTGTTCCACACCATTGACACTTACTCAGGTTTTCAATGGACAACTGCCTTGAGCTCAGAAAAAGCTGATTCAGTAATCCTGCATTTATTAGAAGTTAGATCCATCATGGGTATCCCTACACAAATAAAGACAGACAATTGTCCAGCATATGGCTCTAAGAAAATAAAACAGTATTTTACTATTATATTATAAAGCATATTACAGGTATACAAAGCAATCCTATAGGTCAGGCAGTTATAGAAAGGTCAAATAGAACTGTAAAGGGTTGTTTAAGAAACAGAAAGGGATAGAAAATACCCTCAGAAGCAGATTGCATAATACTTTATTAACCTCGAATTGTTTTAACGCTAATGAGAAAGGAACAATGGCAGTAGAGAGAATTGGATAATGGAAAAAAACTTTTGAATTAAATCATCTAGTGTATTTCAAGGATGTGTTGACCTCACAATGGAAACCAGGAGATGTGCTGCTTTGGGAAGGGGTTTCACTCTTGCTTCCACAGGAGAAGAAAAACTATGAATACCATCAAAATTAATAAAGATTCTTTTATGAAAGAGAAACCTCTTGAGAAAGAGAAATTATGGCTCATCTACAGAGGTGACAACCATACAGGTGGTAAGGAAACATCATAAGGGTTGGGGCAGGGGTCTGTTCTTGTCTTTGGAGGAAAATACACATCTTCCAAGAGTCAAGAGATCCTGGATGTTTGGATGCTGAAAGAGGAAAAACATAACTATCCAGAAGGTATCACCAAGCAAAAAGGAATATGACTTATGAGGACAAGTGATATCTATCTATCTATCTATCTATCTATCTATCTATCTATCTATCTATCTATCTATCTATCTATCTATCTATCTATCTATCTATCCATCCATCCATCCATCCATCCATCCATCCATCCATCCATCCATCCATCCATCTATCTATCTATCTATCTATCTATCTATCTATCTATCTGTCTGTCTTTGGAGTTGGACATTGGCTATTCTTCTCTAAATCCAAGCATGTTGTTTAAAGAAAAATTCAGAGTTTTTGTCTCATATCAGGAGCCATGTGGTATGGGACAGAAGGAAGAATGAATTTAGGAAAAAAATTACTTTCTCCATGCCTATTTTGTCTATATAAAATTTTTCATTGAATATATGTCTATATGAATAATGTTTAAGTTTCCTAACAATGAATAGCAGATTTTCCTATAGATCTTTTTCATGCAGTAATCTTTGAAGTTTCTAGGAAAAGGATTGGGTCCCGAAGCAACAACTCCACCTGGTTGAGATGACAATATGATGCTGATAATGCTACTATAAGACCGGTTTTTGGATACCAGCTGCTGAAATGGTATAGCTTCTCACAAAGTTCTGGCCAGAACTCCAAATAAGAACTTTGGAAAAATCCTGTCGACTACTCAGAAATCATTTGCAATTATACTAGAAAGTAATCTTGAAACTTAACCATCACTTTACTCTTACATGATCCCATAGAAAGAACATCATCCCCATGACAGCTGGAAGTAATTCTAGAAGACAACATCTGCACTCCCAATGAAGTTTGTCCTCAGGGTTGGGGACACCATTTAGGGGTTGTTATTACTTGTATAGGGTAGAGCGTTGGGGTGGAAATGATGTAGGCCCAGAGATCTCCTTGAAATAAAAGAGGGAAAATTGAATGGAATAATAGGCAATTTAGTGTGAAGTTAATTACACTAATAATAATAACAGTGAGTAATAGAGTGAATACTTGTGAGCTATTATTTCTGGACAATTTATATTGGTATAGTTTCTTGTATATTGATACAAGTTCTAATTATATTTGTTATTTCTGATGCGGGAGAATTGTCTGTATTCTGTCAATCATGTTTTAAATAAATGCTGATTGGCCATTGGCTAGGCAGGAAGTATAGGTGGGTCAACCAGACAGGATGTAGAGGCAGGGCTACTAGAACAGGAGAATTCTGGGAAGAAGGAAGCTCTCTTGGCCCTTCTGTCCAGGTCACCAAAGAAGCAGGATGTGACCTGCCCCACTGAAAAAGGTACTAAGCCATATGGCTAACATAGATAAGATTAATGGGTTAATATAAGCTACAAGAGCTAATAAGAAGCCTGAGCTAATGGGCCAATCAGGATCCAGCCGTCAAAGCCATGGCTTTAATCCTACCCATATTGCTTGGTAAATTAAAGACTGTGTAGTCAGAAAAAGAGAGATATACAGTAAAGAGAGATTCAAAGACAAAGAAAACATCTAAATGGTTTACAGTGTGTTAAAAATATATGCAGGCTAAAGGTTAAAGTTCTTAAAGTAAAAAAGAAAGAAAGAGTGTAGTTGGGTGTGGTGGTACACATCTTTAATCCCAACACTTGGGAGGCAGAGGTAGATTGACCTCTGTGACTTCAAGGTGTGGTAGCACACACCTTTAATCCTAAAGCTTGGGAGACAGAGGCAGACAGATCTCTGTGAGTTTAAGGTGTGGTAGCACACACCTTTTATCCCAGAACTGGGGAGGCAGAGACAGGTGGATCTCTGTGAGTTCAAGGATTGCCTGGTCTACAGAGGGAGTTCCAGGACAAAGATACACAGAGAACCTGTCTCAAAAATCCAAAAGTTAAAACTAAAAATAAAAGAAATAGAGGTTAAAATAAAGCCGCATAAAGATGGAAAACTCACAGAGAATCTTGATACTGTATGTTATTGTGCTCTTTTTCAATTGTTTAGATGCTAGGAAGGTGCAACAGCTGCTAAAAGATATTTGTTTATAAATGCTGCTGAATTAATCCAAGATAGGTATTTTGAAAATACCTTGACTTCAAAATTGAAGTCAAAAGGTATGTTACTTTGGAAAAGAGATTTTGCTTTTGTTTCCACAGAAAATGAGAGGCTGTGGATTCATTCTGAGTTAAGAAAACTCAGGTTTGATCAAGTAAGACCACCTGAGAAATCTCCAGTAGGAACAGATGGCCCAGATGTCAGAGTTCTACATCCAGAATGGATTCAAGATGCTGCCTGAGATGATCAAGCCTCACAGGATACTCCAGTCAGGACTTGATCATAATTCTAAATTTTCTTTAGGTTCCCATAAGATTATCAGCACCCCGTACCAGCTGGAAGTAGCCTGGAATACTATGCCCACATTCCCAAAATATCGACTATGGATATTTTCCTTTGTTTAAAAAAAAAAAAGAGGGGGAAGTGATGCGGGAGAATTGTCTGTATTCTGTCAATCATGTTTTAAATAAATGCTGATTGGCCATTGGCCAGGCAGGAAGTATAAGCAGGTCAACCAGACAGGAAGTAGAGGTGGGGCTATTAGAACAGGAGAATTCTGGGAAGAAGGAAGCTCTCTCGGCCCTCCTGTCCAGACCACCAAAGAAGCAAGATGTGACCTGCCCCGCTGAAAAAGATACTGAGCCATGTGGCTAACATAGATAAGATCAATGGGTTAATATAAGCTACAAGAGCTAATAAAAAGCCTGAGCTAATGGGCCAATCAGTTTTATAACTTATGTAGACCTTCTGTGTGATTCTTTGGGACCTAATGACTGTGGGACCTGGTGGGAGGACAGAAACCAACCAGCTCCTCATGTTACAGAATGGCACCCAATGTGGAGCACAGGAACTGGGCAGGACAGAAACCCCAACAAGCCCGCACTCTGCTACAATTTCTTTTTACAATATCTGTACACCTATGTAAAGTTATTTTGTCAGAATATATGCATGCATTTTTTACCTCTGTTTAAGACATTTTGTATATTGATACAATTTTTGGAATATATTTATCATATTGTATTATATATTCCTACCTCTGATCAAGGTATTTATACATTGTTTACATTTTGGAGTCATTGTCCTCCTTTACTGCACATTTGTTTAAGGATTGTTTAATATTCTGATATGAAGTCTTAATCTTTAAGTTATATAGGTATTAAGTATTATAGGTCAATAGTCATTCATGTTTGTTATATTTTTAGTCAGATTAATTAGGTTCTTTAGATACATACAGCTTGTATTCTGTCTAGATAGGTAATCTTCAACCACTCCAAGGATTTGTAGAACATGGCATTAAATAACTTAGGGTTCTGTTGATGTGAGACACAATTGCTCAACCACTCCAAGGATTTGTAGAACATGGCATTTAAATAACTTAGGGTTCTGTTGATGTGAGACACAATAGCAACGATCTATTCTTGAGAGAATTTTGAGCACTGAAGACAACGCCACTTGGAGTTCATTTTTTCTTGGCACAATTGGCCTCTCAACCGAAGAATGAATAAAGAAAATGTGGCACATTTACACGATGGAGTACTACACAGAGGTAAAAAATAGTGACATCTTGAAAGTTCATGCAAATGGATAGAACTAGAAAAAGCCATCCTGAGTGAGGTAACTCAGACCCAGAAAGATGAAAATGTTATGTACTAACTCATAAGTGGATACTAGCTGTAAAGCAAAGGATAACCAAAACGATTCTGTCCAATAAAGAAACTTCCAGAGACAACACCATCCCTGACCCCAAGCTCTATTATAGAACTACACTAATGAAAACAGCTTGGTATTGGCATAAAGCAGACAGGCTGACCAATGGAATTCAATCCAAGACCCGGGTATTAATCCACACACCTATGAACACTTCCTTTTTGACAAAGAAGCTAAATTATACACTGGAAAAAAGAAAACGTCTTCAACAAATGGTGTGTCATAACTGGATGTCAACATGTAGAAGGATGCAAAAAGATCCATGTGTATCCCCATGCATAAAACTCAAGTCCAAATGGATTAAAGACCTCAATATAAATCTGATCACACTGAACCTGATGGAGGAGAAAGTGGGAAGTAGCCTTCAATGCATGGGCAGAGTAGACCACTTCCTATATAACACCAATAGCACAGACACTAAGAACAACAATAAAAAAATGGGACCTCCTGAAACTGATAGGCTTCTGTAAAGCAAAACATGGCCAATAAGACAGAAAGGCAGCCTATTGAATGGCAATAGATCTTTACCAACCCCATATCATACAGAGGACTGATCTCCAAAATATATAAAGAACTCAAGAAATTGCACATCAAAATTCCAAATAATCCAATTAAAAAATAGGGTACAGAACTGAACAGAGAATTTTCAATAGAAGACTCTGAAATGGCTGAAAGACACTTAAGGAAATCTCAACATCCTTAGCCATCAGGGAAATGCAAATCAAAACAATTCTGAGAAGCCATCTTACACCTGTCAGAATGGCTAAGATAAAAAACACTAATAATAGCTTCTGCTGGAGAGGATGTGGATTAAGGGGAACACTCATCCATTGCTGGTGGGAATGCAAACTTGTACAACCACTCTAGAAATCAGTATGGTGGTTTCTCAGAAAATTGGGACTCAACCTACCTCAGCACCCAGCAATACCTCTCTTGGACATATACCCAAACAGTGCTCAATCACACTAGAAGGACATTTGTTCAACTGTGTTCATACCAACATTATTAAAATAGCCAGAACCTGGAAACAACCTAGATGTCCCTTGACTGAAAATATGGTACATTTCACAATAGAGTACCACTCAGCGGTAAAAAGCAATGCCATCTTGAAATGTGCATGCAAATGGATGGAACTAGAAAAAAAAAACCATCTTGAGTGAGGTAAACCAGACCCAGAATAATGAACATGGTATGTATTCACTCATAAGTGGATACTAGCTGTAAAGCAAAGGATAATGAGCCTATATTCCATGACCCTAGGGAAGCTAAGTAACAAGGTAACAAGGTGAACCCTAAGAAAAACATATATAGATCCATCTGGAAAGGGGAAATAGACAAGATCACCTGACAAAATTGGGAGCGTGGGGGTGGGAGGAATAGGGAGGGTGGAAGGAGAAGAAGGGAGAGGGGAGAGGGGAGGAGAACTTGAGGTGATGAGATAGTCCAGATGGAGGAAGGACAGAGATGAGAGCGAGGAAAGGGATATTTTGATTGAGGAAGCTATTGAGGGGCTAGCAAAAAACCTGGCAGTAAAGAAATTCCAGGAATCCACAAGGATGACCGGATGACCCCAGCTAAGACCCTAAGCAATAGAGGAGAGGGTACCCGAACTGGCCTTGCCCTATAGCCAGACTGATGAATACCTTAAATGTCACCATAAAACCTTCATCTAACAACTGATGGAAACAGAGCCAGAGATGAGCAGCGGAGCATTGGGCTGAGCTTCCAAGGTCCAGCTGAAGGGTGTCAAGACCATTTTAGGCACACCCACTGAAACAGTTTACCTGAACTAATGGGAGCTCACCAACTCCAGCAGGACAGGGAAGGAACCACTATAGGTCCAAATCAGACCCTCTGAATATGGGTGACAGTTGTATGGCTGGGACAGACTAAGGGGCAACTGACAGTGGCACCAGGATTTACTACTTGTACTGGCTTTTCGGGAATCCATTCTCTTTGGATGGATACCTTTCTCAGCCTAGATACAGTAGGGAGGGCCTGGACTTTCCCCAAAGCAATGTGTCTTACCCTCTCTGAAGAGTGAATGGGGTTGGGGTAGGGGTGAGGAATGTGGAAGGGAATGGGAGGAGGAGGGAGTGGGAACTGTGATTGGTATGTAAAATGAGAAAAGATAGCTTGTTTTCTTTTTTTAAAAATTAAATAAAATGTAATAAAAAAGAATATTTTAAAAAGGTAATTTGTGGAATTTCTTAAAAAGTTAAAAATTGATCTACCACAAAATACCACTCTTGGGCAACACAAATGGCTCTGCATTGTACTACAGAGACACTTGTCCATCAATGTTCATTGCTTATTTTCTCATAACAGCAAGAAATTGGAAAAAAGCTAGATGTCCATGAACTGGTTAGTAGATAGGATAGTGAAAAACTAGCACATTTACACAATGAGATATTATTCAACTGTTAAGATAAAAGAAATTATGAAATTTGCATGTAAATAGGAGGAGCTAGAAATAATCATCCTGAGTGAGGTAACCAAGATCCATATGGAAAAATATTCCATGTTTCTCTTATATGTGTGTATGATGTTTTTAATAGGAATAGCCCCCAGAGACACATAGATTTGAACCTCCTTCTAGAATAGGCCTCATGGTCAGGAGTCATTGGCCAATACCGAATGAATTTCATGGGTTTTGATATTTGTTTTGGGTGGTGTTTTTTTTTTATTGCTGTTGTTTTATCTTTGTTTTTTAGCTTTTCAGAGACAGATAGAGAATATGAAGTTGGGTAAGTGAGGAGTTTGGGAAGAGCTGGGAAACTAACGTGAAGGGAAAGAACATAATATATCATCTGAAAAGAAATTTTAACAAAGTACAAGAAGTCATTTTTAGAACGACTTAAAAGAAGGAAAAGGATTATTGGATCTTACTTTTATTTTAGTTTTTAAACTTTTCATTTGTTTTTGTGTATGTATTTGTTTTTGTGATTCACACATGCATACGTGTATGTCATGTGTGAATGTTTGTATATGTGGATGTGTGTGTGTACACGTGCGCACGCAGGTTCCTGTGGCAGCAGCAGTTTCAGATTCCTTGGAACTGGAGCTGTAGGCATTTTTTGAGCCTTTTAATTAGGGTGCTAGGTTCTGACTTTGAGTCCTCTTTGAGAGCACATGCACTCTTCATCATGGAGCCTTCTTTCCAGACTGTGAATCTCATTTTCCAGTCTGGTCAGTCTGCAGTACACTTTTGGGTAACTGAGATCATTTAGAACAATTTTATTAGTCAGTGTTGTCTAGTGGAACATAACTAGTAGAATTAATTTATATTATGGAAGGGTATGTATTACTTACAACATTTAAGACACACACACCTTGTAGCTACAGAGAGCACACATCTGGAGGCCAAGCAGTTATAACAGGGCACTGAAAGAAGTCTGGGGCATAATTTAGGATGTGTTGGTCTTTCCTTCACCTTGGAGAGTCAAGAAGTTGGTTTCTGATGATGGCCAAGGATAGCAGTAGCAACAACAGCAACGATGGAACAGAATAACTGACAGCAAGAAGCAAAAGCAGATTAGCAAGCAACAATACATTTTCTTGGGGTCTCTTTACATCTATAACCCCCACCTGGAAGGTGCTATCCATTCTGAATGAGGACAAGCATCCAGGTGGACATTCCAGATTAACCCCCACACACCCTCATTTGTCAGTTAGATACGCAAACACATCTTCTTTATGCCATGCTTAATTTTCAAATGAAGACAACAACAAGGACATCATTCCTCCTAACATGATTTAACAATCAAGTGTGCAGCCAGAACAACACCATTGTTCTGCTAGAATACATGGCAAGTCCCTTTAAGAATGGAAATGGCTAGTTTTCACTATCTCGAGACTTAATATAATAATATAGACTTAACAGCACTCAACAAACATGCTATATTACATTGTAAAAAAAGGAAGAGGAAAGGAAACATATATGTCTGATTATTATGTCCATATACATGAACAAATAAATTATTAATAAACAAGGACAGAAACACTGGGTCAATTACAATCCTCATTTCTGTAGCTGGTCCTGTAGCCTTGGCAGGTATTTGTAATTTCCTTTCTCTACTCCCCATTCCAAATTCCCTCTACCTTCAACAAAACTTCTGCTTGTCTGTATTTTATCTTGAGTGATGATCCACATCTTTCTTCCTGAAAGCGCCCATCAAAGGTGCCTTCAACAGAGAGTGAATTCAATAGTGAATAAAATAATATGGTCCATTCTTTGGAGAGCAGTCAACCTCCTTCTGAGTCATCCCTGTTATTCCCAATGGGCCTATAAATAAAGTAGCCCCAGTGGAAGAGGGAAACTATATATGGGCTCATTTATCATCCTCTCTGGATTGTGTTATAATTTACCATTGACCTTAATCTCAGGACATGCAACACTAAGGGACACTTTAAAGGATCTCCTGAACTCCAGAAATGCAGTCTTTACCTGCACCATAGAAATGCAGTCTAATTTTTTTTCTTGATACATTGGATCAATTTGATGTGTTAACACTGTAATTCTTCTCTTGGCTTGATTCAAGGCATCAAAGCAAGTGGAATTTCACAAGGGAAATTATTAGCTTCTAGTTCGTTGGAAAACTTTTCATTGCTCCTGACAGAAACACCCCACCACCAGAGAAACCAAGACTGGTAGCTCATCAGCCATGGGGAAAACAATACTCTATGTCAGGTTCTGATTCACTGCATATAAAGAATGCTTCTCCAGGCATCCACACTACTGTCAGCTACCTAACAATCTAATGGCACCTTTAAAAGCCCTTTCTATCATTCTATTTGGTAATTGCTGCAGAGATCTCCCACATCCTTCTCTAGGGTCTTTCTGGTGAGTCTCACTGACCCTCCATATTCACACAACCTATTCAACTTGGCAGATCTATTCCAGGTTGCACATCCAGTGCCCTGGCCTCATGTGGCCACCCCTGTCTGCACCGCAATTTCTAGGCTTCTGCCAACACTCTCCCTCTGTAGCCTCCAACTCATGGGCAGTATCTAATATTTTCACCCATCCAGAAATAGCCCCATACCCCAGGCTTGGATCAGACAGTGAATCCTGGGTACCAGTCTACTCTGCCTGTCCTCCTGACTTCATTCCGCCTATGACATTTTCAAAATCTAGGCCCAACCCTTGTGCATATTCTCTCTTCTGCCCTAACCTGTTCTGTCCACATCAGATTTGGAACTAATGAAATAATTATACATAGGCACATATCATCACAAAAATACCAACAATGTGAAAGGTCGAACCCATATATTCTCTCTAAAACCTACTAGTCCCGTAGAAATGTTTGCCAGTGAGAATAACCTAGATCACCCTGGGGCTCAGAATTTAAAAGAACAATTAATCATTTTCTTGAAGAATTCAAGGAGTTTAGAACAAAAAAACACCTCACTGAAATTAAGGAGAATGAACTTAAAGAGAACAAATCCATGAAAATTCAAGAAAACACAAACATGAGACTGATGGAAATGATGCAGATGATCCAGGACTTGGGAAAGGAATTTAGTCAGTAAATAGAAACATTGAGGACACTCAGGCTGAAATGAAGATAGAATTGAGGAACCCAATAACTGATCAGGAGAATTCAGAGTAAAGCCTTACAAATGGAACTAATAAAATAAAAGATATACTATCAGGATTTGAAAAAAATAGAAGTTCTACATCAAAAAAGCAAGGAATATGAAAACATTTTAACAACAAAAACAAAGACCATATAGGAAATGTGGGACACCAATAAAACACCAAACCTTCAAATTATAAGAATAAATAAGAGTCAGGAATTCCAAGTCAATAACATAGACCAGATCTTTCACAAGACAACAGAAAAAAAGTTTCCCAAGCTAAAGAAATACACACCCATACAAATACAAGATGCACACCGGATACAAAATAGACAAGACTAGGAAAGAATATCCTCACAACATATTATAGTTAAAACATTAATTATACAGAACCAAGAGAATGTAAGATACAAGAGAGAAAAACATGAAACATATTAAAAAGGAAATCTCTCGGAATAACAGCTGATTTCTCAATGGAACCTTTGAAAGCCAAAATGGTAAAGAGCAATGCATCTGAAGTTCTAAATGGCTATGTCAGTTAGCTTTTCCTAATATGCCCAGCAAATGATTGAAGGAGAAAGAAATAAGTTTCCGGAAAATAAACCAAAACAAATCTAAGAAACCAAGCCTAAAGAAGTTACAGGGTGCAGTATTTCAAGCTGAAGACAGAAATGAGCATATCCAAGAGACTGAGAAAAGAAGAATGAAGATATAATTATTAAAACACAAAGTGCACTGAGAACAATAACAGAATCAAGAACATCATGAGCATGATTAACCACACTTCTCGACAATAACTTTTAAAAATCAATGTCCTCAATATTCCAATCAAAAGACATGGACTGACTGAATGAATCAAGAAACAAAAATCCATCTATCTGTATTCTACAGGAAAAACACCTTAGCTTTCGAGATAAGCCCCACTTCCGAGTGAAAGGATAGAAAAACTGTTCTAATCAAATGGGACCAGGAAGCAAACAGGTGTTGCTATCCTAACATCTGACACAAATCCTAACATCTGACACAATAGATATCAAACCAAAACTAATAAGAAGAGATAAAGAAGTGCAGCTAACCTAATCAAGGGAAGAATTAACCAACAAGACATAACCATCCTAAATGGGTATGCGCCAAATTCTAGTGCACTCAAATTCATTAAAAAAAAACTGTATTTCTGGATTTAAAAACACAGATTAATACCAATCCATTAAGAGTAGGTGGTTTCTTGAAAAACAGAATAAAAACTAATACAGAAACAAAGTCTAGTTACATTGAGAAATGCTGGTCAAATCTTAATTTTTGTTGTTTATTTTACCAGTTGGTTTATTGTTTATTCTTCTTTCTTCCCTACTGATATTGGGGGTTTATTTGCTTATTCTTGTTGGACATGATGGATTGTGTCCTAACTCTTCTTTGTTTATCAGTTCCTTTTATGAAACCGATTCTTTCTTGTCCTGTCATGGTTGAGAATGTCTTTATTCTTCCTCTGGCTATAGTATTCCCTCAAATATTTTCTGCAGCACTGGCTTGGTAGTTATAAACTGCTTAAGTTTTGGCCTGTCTTAAAATATCTTTATTTCTCCTGCATTTTTACGAGGTAGCTTTCTTGGACCTAGCAATCTTAGTGTATAGTTATTTGTTTTCAGGGCTTTAAATGTATAATTCTTTACTTTATTGGTTTTAGAGTTGCTGATAAGAGATCTGATGTTATTCTTATGTGTTTCCTTTTGTCAGTGAGCTGACATTTTCCTCTTATAACTTTTAATATTAGTAATTTATTTCTAAGTATTTTCCTTAGCACTTAGAAGTATATTTAAAAATATTTTTAATTACTACCCATTGCAAGATTTTCTTCTGGCAAGCTTTCTAAATATTCAGCATCCTGCCTAATGGATTATTTAGATTTTAAAGCCATACTGTCTGATATAGGAAAATAATATCCTGTCTGTTGATTTTAGCATATCTCTTGTTTTCACGAGTTTTTTCCTAAATGGTTTGGCACAATATCAATCTGAGTTGGAAACAGAGAGCTGCTTTGTCTTTGAATGGAATTTAAACACTAGACTTTTAGTGTTTTGCCCTTGAGTACTCAATATATAAAAGAAGAATTTAGTTATTTATTTAGAGGCCTCTATACTTGGACACAATGTTTTACCCTACTGCATCTTACCAACCGTGCATGTTTTAAAAACTCCAAATTTGGAGGAAATCTAGTACGTTCAAACTTTCTGAATGCCTTGCTTAAGGCACATTGGAAATTTGTTAAAGCAGTGGGCCACAAATGTATTCATTCTGTCTGCTCCAGAGTGATAGGATTCAGTATACAGTTGGCCTGGATGTAGACTGCCTTTCTGTTTTAGGTTATTTGACTCTCTACTTAAGACTGGAGTAGGTTTCTAATGCCATTTGTATTGAATTTTAGTTTTTAAAATTATTAATTTTTTGAAAATTTAATCTCACCATTTTTTATTGAACTTACTTAGAAGTGTTCACGTTGTAATTTATTTTTCTTTAATATGTGGCACACTGTCTAGGACATTATGTAATGTTGGAGTTTTTTCATAAAAATATTTTGATAATGATTTCTTTTTCTTTGACTGTAGATTGTTTTTAATTTATCTATTTTTTCCATGAATTCCTATAGTTTTAAATTTTGTTTACTTCAACTAAGATAGTAAAGGTCAAAAGCAGTTTAGACATGGGCATATATGGAGTAGATTTCTTCAGTAACTATATATTTTCCTAGGAAATATCTCCAGAATTTGCTCAAAGTCAGAGCAAATGCAGTTTTCAAGATGCAATATGAGCAAAAAGAGACGCCCCCCTGCCTGTAAAATTTGCTTTTAATATTATAAGTTTAAATCTTCCCAGGTGAAGGACAATGAGACTCCAAAAGTGTTAAGGAATATAAACTAGGCACAGAAAGATATATACAAGATGATATCACTCATACATTTTCTCAAATTTTGTTCTGGAAGTTCTTAGAACTATGCCTAGTAAAGGCTAAAGAGAGACATGGGGAAGGAAACGAAGAGAGCTTGGTTACACAGAAAATAATTGTGAGGAGAAACAAAGTCTGGATGGGTAAATTTGGTCCAGAATAACATGACTATCAAAACTATTGTAAGCAATGCTTTTTCATGTTCTGGCTACAAAGAAATGCTGAATGATTAAGATGGTAGATGATAACCCTGATTGGATTATTATACATTATATATAAATGAAAATATGTACCATACTTCAGAAATATATATAATTATTACATGTTAACCAAAGAAATTAAAACTCACAATCAAAAAAGAAAAACTGAAGACTCAAGGAGTCTTCATTTTTCATAAAGAAAAATGAATCTATGGGTCATTATTTGTAGTCTCTTTTATTTGTTTTATAGGACCATTTTGTTATGGACTAAGACTTCTAAAAATATGAACCAAAATAAATCATTCTTCCTTTCATGTTGCTTTGGTGAGGTGTGAGTTAGATTAGCACACTGTGAGGTGTGGGTTAGACTCGCACACTCAGTCAGCCCTTTCAAGTCTATCCTTTGAGGCGTGGGTTAGAATAGCACACTCAGTAAGCTTCCTTATTTTATTTCCAGTCATGGTATCTTTTTCAATTCTCTTCTCTCCTGTTATTAATTTTAAAACTGTAATCCTGATACTTATCTTCTGATGGATTCAAAACATGCAATCTTTGACTTGAACAATATTAAAAATAAGACTATCTCAGAAAGCACAATATTCCCCAAATTTATGTGGAAACTTATTACTTTAGGTTTACTCATCTCTTTCCACCAAAGATGCGATTTTATTGTATTAAATTTTTACAGATGCATGATCTTGGTATCAGGTGTTTACTATTAAAATTGTATGTTCTACACGAATGAGATTATTTTCAGTTAATTTTACAAATCAAGGCTCATTATTCAAGAATATGTTTCTCCCATTCCCTGAGCTCACATAGAGCAAAATTTCCAAGACTTTTCACGCACAGAAGCTGCCAAGGGTCTGATGTCGTTGTTGAATCTGTATTCAGTAAGCCTGGGCTGGACCTGATCGTGTATTCATGCAATAACAATACAGCTGGATGGAGGATTGCGTGGGTCACAGCCCTTTCTGTTAAGAATTTTTCCCCTATTATTCATGAGGAGTTTTTTCACAGCTTCAAAACTAATTACGTGAGGGTGAAACTATATTCAATAAAACCACTTAGGGGGATCTGTCACAATTCAGTCTTCATAGTTTTACAAGGTATAAACAAAGAGACAGCTATGGGCCTACTACTGTTTCAAACTCTGAAGATACATATCAGACTACAATCTGTAGAAGAGAAATTCTTTATGAAGCTTAAAAATATCTTATAATTAATTCATTAGTTATAGAGTCGAAGATGGTTGTATTTATTTGGATGTTATTAAGAAGGTATAAAAAACACAAACTACTACTCTTTTAGTTCTTGGTTTTGTAAATCAACTTAGCTTCTTTGTTTCATACTGTAAAATATTGTTTATAAATTTCTCTGACTCCTTTTTGTTGGTGAAATTACATTTGATTTTTTAAATATTACATTTGATTTTTTCCAGTTTACTTAAAAAATGTTTTTTATTTAACCATAGATTTTGATGTTTAAACAAAGAAATCTTCAGCTTTTTGTGTATGCATTTTCTATCTTGCTTAGGAATCAGTATAATTCTGCATAATTTTTGTTACATTTCGGTTGTGTAAATTTTTTGAAGTAGTGTTTTGAAGCACCCTGGGAATTTAATGTCTAAAGTATCAAATTACATCCTCCATTCCTTTCTGATAATTTTAAGCAATGTACTAATTTGTATTTATTGTATCTTTTAGTCAGGAGATCAAACCTGATGCTGCATGTGTTATATCATGAGGTCAACTAAATCAATGCTCATGCCAGTATATATGATCTACTAGTAAACCATACCTGATTTATAAACAAAAAGTGGAAAGAAGAGAAATGTTTTAATCATGTGATACAGGTTGTGCAGGACCTGGTTTCATTCTTTTATATAGAGACATATAGTTTTCCCAGCACTATTTGTTGAAGTTTCTTTCACTGTGTAATTTTAGTACATTAAAATGAGGTAATATCATTTCATGGACATATCCATGTTTTTATTCTATTCCATTTATCTACATGTCTATTTTGCTCCATTGTCATATGCTTTCTGCTATGATTATTGAGTAGGATAATGCTTCCAACACTATTTAAATATGTTTAAGTTTCTGCCAGCATTGAAATATTACTATTAATTATTTTTAGCTTTTTATGAGAAAATAGTCTGTCCACTATTTGACAACATGTCCCCACAGTCCTTTCTAGATGGACATGAGCTCCAGGTATCTGCCAGGACTTTTTAAACATAAAGTGGTTGCATGTACCTAGCTTATTCCTATAGACTATTTTTATATTTTCTTCAGAAGTAACATAAATACTGAAGATTCCTTCTGTCAGTATTTGTAGATGCTTAAGAAAGCTTCCACTTTGAATTAGAACAAGTACTTTTTCATTTTCATCTATTTTCTGTGCCATTTTCAAAGATCTTATCAATAGAGCAATTTCAGAAGTCATAAGGATATTTCACTCTAGACAGATTGCACTCCTAACTACTTTTTTTTTTTGGTTTTTTGAGACAGGGTTACTTTGGGACAATGATCTTGTACACTTATACACTGTAAAGATTTGTCACTTGTACTGGTTTTAAAAATGCTGATTGGCTACTGCCTGGTAGGAAGTATAGGTGGGTTGACCAGAACAGGAGAATTCTGGGTAAAAGAAAGACTCAGTCTGTAGTTGCCACCCAGATACAGTGGAAGCAAGATGAGAATGCCTCACTGATAAAACGTACCAAGCCACACAGCTAACACAGAAAAGAATTATGAGTTAATTTAAGGTATAAGAGTTAGTAAATAAGAAGCCTAAGCTTTTGGCCAAACAGTGCTGTATGTGATATAGTTTTGTATGTTTATAGTTTCACTGGTAATTCATGTTTGGGCAGCTGGGAAACAGATGAACAGTCTTTGCCTAAACAGGGGTTCTCTGTGAAGCCCTTTCTGTCCTGGAACTCTCTCTGTAGACCAGGCTGGCCTTGAACTCACTGCGATCCAGGACCTAAGTACTTTTATCAGTGCTTTGACCACTTGTCATGGGAAAAAAGGTTGCTAGAAGACCTTTGCTGAAGAATGTATATTACAATATTTGTAATAAATTTAATTTGAAAAGATTATAGAATTTAATATTTATGTGGCATTGTATATATTATGTGCTTATTTCTTATTTTCAAAAATCAACCTAATAAGTATGTACTACATCAATGAGCTCAATGAGGACTAGAAACCCAGAGCAAGAGATGGGTTTGTATGTATGTATATTTTTGGTGGACACTGTTGGCTTTACAGCCAAGTAGCCTGATATCAATTTGTTTCTTTTTTTTCCCCAATAATGTGATTTTCCCCCATAATTCCTTTCTATAATGGCCAAAACAAGCTGTTTTGACTGTAAAACTGGACTTGCTTGGTTTCATCTTAAGTTCATAGTTTAAGCTTTATTCAACTAATGAGAGGGAATTCAGGCAGCTGGATTTCATGTAAGGAAAAAGTCACACCTCCAGAATGAGCTTCATGGTCCCCATGGTTCTGTGACTGAAACCAGCAAGTGAGGAGAAAGAGTTTGTCTTTGAAGACATCAGTTCTAAAGAAGTCTTGACATACAGAGGAGACCTCATTGCTACTTCAAGCCAACTACTCTGAATTCAGTCTTTCACTGGTAATCTTGCAAAATCTCTAATATCATACACCATCAGATAGTTCCATAAACTAGGAATGAACATCAGGAATTTGTAGATAAGAAAAGTGAATCTCTAAGTGGTTAGTGCCCCCACAGTGATTCCCTAAACATAAGTGGCTGAGGGAGAATTTGACTGTAGGACTCATGAGTGTGAAGCCACATGTTCTTTGCCAACACGGCTGGTGGAGATGGTGACAGCAGCCCTGTGGCTGAAAGTTTGCCTCTGCTCCAAGTCCCTTCTTTATTATTGCTATGTGCTCTGCTCATGAGACTTCTCTGATTAAGGACACCTAAATCACAAAATCGGGATTTGTCAAGCAGCTACTGATTGATTTTTTTTGTTCCTAAAGCAGAAAAATGCATTTTCTCCTACCCATATGGATCTTGCAGTGGAGCTGTGAAGGTAATAAATTATTGGTGTATTTAGACTATCAGTGAGGGCTTTGCACCCAGACTCTGGGAGTGTTAAAGACTCTGGGAGTGTTACAGTCTTCCAAAGACGGGAATTCAAAGCACATTTGCTTTATCCTCCAACTAAAGTGATACATCTTCATGTGTCCTTATAATCCTGTAACAGAAACCCACAGAAAGAGCAAAAGTAAGACTTGTAAATTCCTATAAGCTTAAATTGGTATTTTTTTGTGCAAAGAGCAAGGAGAAACTGCATAGCCTGCAAGTAGGATGGTGATGAGGTTAGCCAGAAAAAATAGAGTTAAATATTTGAAGTCTTCTTGTCCACAGCCAGCCTGAATTTAGGGTTGCACTGATGTTGGAGAGACAGGAGAAGCCATTTCAGAAAACAGTGCCCAGTAAAATACTTGTGCTTGTGCAGGAAAGGGATCATTTTTCTCCTGTGTTTCTTAACAGTGCCTTTCAAATTTTCCTAGTACAGAGGCTCTTTAATACAGTTTTTTTCCCAATGTGGTAACCCCCAACCATAAAATTATTTCTATTGCTACTTTATAACTGTAATTTTGCTACTGTTATGAATAATAATGTAAATATTTGTGTTTTCTGATGGTCTTAGGCAACCCCTGTGGACCCCAAAGGGGTCTTGACCCACAAATTGAGATCCATTGATTTAGGATATTTTCCAAACACTTCTGTCCCCTTAGGGGAACTCTGCTGGGCTTTGATGCCATTTTTACCTCTTTAGGAAAATATTCAAAAGAAAAATATTTCAATGCCCATTATTTCTTCCTTCACGTTAGAAAAAGGATAAGTACTCATCCCAGAATTCAGAGTGGGGCAGGGAAGGCCCCTTTCCACATGATACTTTTTGTTTACCTATCTTACTAAAGGCAATGAGGTTCTAAAGAAAATTTCTTGTATGTGTTTCTTGACTAGTATGTCGAGACTAAGTCAATCATGTTTCTCAAGGAAGCTGGTTGTACTAGTACTGGCTAGGCATGACCTATGAATAGCCCATGCTGGCTGGACATGACCTAAGAATATCACACTAACCCTAAATATCTGCTCCACAATCAATTTTATCAAAGAGAGAAGGTTCTATATTGTGCTCACCCTAAATTTCACTTTCCAGACTGGCCTTATCATCAACAGTGATGACATTTTTATTCTCATTTGGCCATTCTTCATGTTTATTATTCAAGCAGTAAGGTTGCTTTGTTCACATTAAATATTTGTTTTTATATATAGGTACCCCGTGGATTGGGGAAGAAGGTGTGTACACATGAATGCAGGTGTCTTCTGATGCTAAACGAGGGGCAAGATCCCCTAGATCTAAGGTTACACGAGATTGTGAGCTGCCTGACCTGGTGCTGGAATTAAATTCATATCGTCTGCAAGAAAAGCAAGCACTCTTAACTATGGAGCCACAGCTCCAGTTCATGTTTTGTTCTTGTTAGATTAGGGCAGAAGAAGCCTCCAAGTGTATGCCAAAGTAACAAGAGCTTTTCAGGACCTTGGCAATGGCAGTCAAGCAGATGAGAAGTGGCTGATGCTTATCAGTATACACATAATAGTAAACAATAAAAGTAGTGCTTCCCTGAGACCAATAGCTTCTCGCGATCCCAAGGGCACATATGAGTAATTTTTGGCATTCTATCACTTACCAATTGAAGGATATCTCCATACAGTAGGATATCCTGAAAGGACCTTAGTGGGAATCTCCTTTATCCAGGGCCTACCCAATGACTTTTTGACTGATTACTTGCCTCTTTGTGGTTAAGACCATGAATGCTAGGGAAAAACAAATTCTGAATTTTTCCAGTTGTGATACTAGTTGTAAATAGTTCCTGAATCTCTTATGAGATACCCAACTGAGATAAAAAAAAGATCAAATGAGTTTTGGGGATTAAGTATAATGTATGTCTCATTGTAAGGAGGAGACAATAATAATAATTGAGCCTTTAGTGTTAGAATTTAAAAAGATAGCTTTAATGTCAGCATGATTCTACAGGCAAACCTGAGAAGAGTTAGTCCCTGCCCCTTTGCAAGGCAGAAGCAATGGATCAAAACTCTCCCGGAGATGCTACACAATATTTCCATTTTTAATAGAAAACCTTACCCCTTTAACCAACAAGTTATCTCTTGTGTGGTTGGAGATGGGTGAGGTCAAGATCACAGTCTTTGGGGTAGACAAAGAATACTATTTCTTATCTTCTACTTATACTCAAAGACGTGGATCACATATCATTAAATTAAAAAGACTACGTTTCAAGCAGTGTGGAACTTGAGGTTGACAACCAAGATTTTCCTCTGACCTCGAGAAACACACTCTGACATGTATGTACAAACACATATGAGTGGGCACACACACACACACAAATAATATACATGAACAAAAAATAAAGTAAGTCTGTAATTACTAAGATTTGGAGAAAGTAATTTATCTCACATGATTCTTTGCAATAATACATATAACATGCATTTTGCAAGTGTCCAGTGTTGGCTCATACAAATTACCAGGTACCATGATGCCTCTGGCATTCACCACAAATGCTGTGAACACATACTAGCTCACATCAGCCTCATTTCTAATCACTCTTCCATCTTATCCTCCCAACGTCCAGTTATCCATCATTCCTTCCTTCTATGTTGCCATGATTTCATTCTCCTAATCCATCTGTTTGTCCTTCCATTTTTTCATCCACTTAGAGTTTTTCCAGCTCACTGCCTTTCTGTTTGTTTTTCCATCTATCATTAGAATGCTTGATTCTTCATCAGGGTCGCCAGTAAGGAGTTAGGTCCACATCTGTCTTTAGTGACTTTCTGCTATTAAGTATTTTGGCAGTGATGTAAAGTAAAGGTACCAGCTTGCATGTGGCTTCTTCTCCATCAATTAAAGAATTGAAACACAGGAAAATGACTCAGCAGTAAGTGAAAGTTTATTGGCAAGCATTACAGGCTTCTTGGTAAAGAGAAAGGCCCTTCCCTTGGATGGGAAGACTACCAACTATAATAGGGTTTGGACTTTTATTGAGATTTAGTCTTTCCTCCCTCTCTTATCCCATAAGTCTAAAAATGTCTCTGCTGCCTTTCTATACCAAACCTTTGTTCACAAGCATACACATGACTACATTGTTGATTGATTGGGATAAGAATGGATATCCTAGCCTCTACTGCTCTTTGAAGTGATACAGAAAGATCCACCATATGAGATAGGGAATGTATTAGGGAAACAGAGACTTACTGATGGGGACAAAAGGTCACAGAGAAATGGAAACTAGCTACATTACTGCTGGGAGCAAAAACCTATTAAAAAGCCAATTTAGGATTATTATGTTCCCCCATGTCCATTTTATCTGTCCATAGCCTCAGTAAAAATACAGAGTCAGAACAAAAGAAAAATCAGTGATAGCAGACAAAACAATCATCTTTATTCACAGGTACATTTATCTTAGGCACAATAAGCAACTAAAAAAGCCCATTTTAAAGCACAGATTTATTCTATGGGTTGTTTCCAATAAAGATTTTTGTATAACGCAATAAGATTTTAATCACGTTTGTTATATATTATAATGATATTATTTTTATTCTTTCCAAAGTGTTTTCCATAAATGGATGTGTCTTGACTCTCCAAATGACCTTGTAAAGACATATCAGACAGAAAAAATAGATGGAGGGGATCATTTTAGTTCTGTATCCAACACGTGGCACAACTTTGACTAGAGACCAGGTGCTTAGAAGAGAGAAAAAGGGAGGAGAGAGAGAGAGAGTTGACTGAAAAAATGAGATATTAGGACACCCACTTAATATCAAACTAGAGACTTTTCATAGCATCTGATATCTGATCCCAGGCATCCTAGCTAGTCTGTGTGTTTCTGTGCTGGTTAGGATCATATACGAACTAGATGAAGACAGCATACCCATATGTTCTGGGCACATTTGTGGAAAATGTTTTCAATGATATTAGGATTTGAGTCAGCAGATGAAATAAAACCATTGCCTTTTCCAATGTGAGTGGACCTCATTCATTCCACTGAAGTAGAAGAGAACAAAAGACTGATAAATTGGTCTTCAATATGCCTCCATTTCTAAGCTGAAATATCTGTCTTCTGTTATCTTTAGACTTGGCCTTGGACTGGAACATAGATCATCTGCTGCTTTTCTAGGTCTTTGGTCTCAGATTGGAAGCATACCTTTGGCTCATCTGGTGTGCCCTTAGCTGGATCCTCTATCATTGTGAGCAGATTTACTCTCCCTCCCTCTCCTGTGTATTATAGAGCACAGACTAATATCCCCACCATGCTGTTGTGCTTCCCACTAGAATCCTTCTTTATATTCCAAATCCTACTTAGCACACCTCACATCTGCAACAGTAAAAATTTGTCAAACTTTAAGAACCCTATCATGTTTTTGAAGTGCACTTTTTATATAGTAATTAGAAAGTGTCTTGTAACAGAGCATTCCTTAGTGTCTTGATTTACTGTTGGGAAAACCATATTCAAATTCTAGAACATAAGAATTCCTGGGGTATATCTGAGGATGCTTAGAGACTGAGTGTGGTTGCTGGTTGTTCTTCTAATTCTCGGTCATTGTTTAGAATAGGTTCAGATGCTGACAAGGAATATTTACTTTTTGGTTTCTTATACATTTAAAATGAAAATCTAGTAACACACCTTCTTTCCTCCTCAAGTCCCTTCTACGTTCCCATCCACCAACTCCTTCAACAATATCCCCCTACCATCGCTTTCAAATTTACCAGGACTATTTTAAATACAATGTTCCCATCCTTCTGTCTTCTTTCATTTGTCTTCTTTAATATTTGTGATTTTAAAAGACCATTCCAAGTTCGAATAATTGGAAAGTTGCTATTAAACGAAGCTCTGTCTTTCCAGGTGCATGGCTTTAGCGCAGTGCATTTAGAAGTGCGCTTTACTTTTTTTCCATCTGATTTCTTCTTGTGGCTCACACGTTTTTCATGATGTGTTAGTAAAGGGCTAGTTCTGTAATCTGTATTTTCAGACAAAGGGTGGATATTGCCTTTAGCAAATTAGACATTATGCTGATGCATGCAGGCCACCACTGTTTGGAGGAACTAGGAGAAAAAAGAATAAAAGGGCCTACATGTTTATTTTACTTATTCTCCTGTTCCAGACTTTTAACTGTTTGCAATATGAAATTGTAAACTGTATTTCTGTATTCTTTTTGCCTTTTTGTTTATGTGCTCAAAATTTGGATGTGCATACAGACACACACAGATACTCACTTTGTGAAATTATACTATAATGAGACTCAGAACCTGAAAGAACTTTCCTTACTTCTAAAGCTTCCTGCTTGCTCTTCCTTTCTCCCCTACAGAGAAAAGCGCTATCATACATTTTATCTTAATTACCCCATTTTCTTTGTTCTCCTTCCCCTACCAGCAATACATGCATCTCCAAGCAATCTATTGTTTCCTTTTAGCAGGTTTGGGGCTTTTCCAAAGGAATCATACCGCGTGCATTATTCTGTAGCTTGGGTTTTTATTCAACTTGTTTTATAGATTCTTTTATATATTTGTCATATACACAAATTGGCCTCGAAATGAACAATTTAAAAATTGATTAGTAGTGGAATCATCCACTTCTAACTAAATGCACAATCCATATTGCCAGGAAAATTACCTGAAGCAACAAAAGCCTCAATTGTACTGTGCTGAAGAAAAGACTTGGCCAGCACACTCAAAGCATGGGAGCTCAGTTTCTGGAAGCTGCATGCTTATGAGTTGAAATTCTTTATGAACAACTTGGCCACATCACCCACCTATGCTTTACACCAGCATCACTGCTCCTCACAGACTCTGGATAGAAGATAAGGACTTCTGCTGCCTTCACAGTGTGCAGATGTACACCCACATGTCACAAAGGTTTCTAGACGAACAGAATAACTAGGGCATGTAAAAATATGTCAGAAGGGTTTTTATTCTTGGACAGTTTCACACATGTGTGCCTTCTGATTACTTTTGTTGCTCACTATCTCTTATCCCTCATTTCCAGCCTGCAGTCATGGCTTGCTATGTTTTGTGACTCACTTGATTTTAGCCAGGACTCTCTGTGGGACCCTGTGTTTAGAATCCCCGACTGGAGACTGGCGGACTTTTCCCAGCACAGCAGCATTGCTGCACACACCCGAAGGCAATGATTGTTCTTAAATTCACCAGCAGTCAGTAGTTGAGCAGGGTAGGGGCAGGGCCCCATGAGTCCCCACACCTCTTAGTTAGGGCTTCTATTTCTGTGATGAAACACTGTGGCCAAAAGCAACTTGGGAAAGAAAGGGTTTATTTCACTTACACTTCAAGTTAACAGTCCATCACTGAGGAAAGTCAGGTAGTAACTCACATAGGGCAGGAGCTGATGCAGAGGCCATGAAGGAGTTTTGCTCATAGGCTTGACTTGCCCTTTATGACTTGTTCTTTTTTTTTGCTGTTAGTATTGTGTATTTATGAGGAATATTCTTTATATAACATGATTAATATATAATTATTTTTTTGTAAAACAAGTTCTTTTTTGATTTCACTTTACATCCCAACCACAGTTATCCCTCCAAACTCCCCTTGCCTCCCCCCAGCCGACCCCCATCTACTCTTACCAACAGGTAAGAGCTCCCACGGGGAGTCAACAAAATCTGGCACATTAAGTTGAGGCAGGACGAAGCCTCCACTCTGTATTAAGGCTGAGCATAGCATCCCAACATGGGTAATGAGTTTCTAAAAGCTAGCTCATACACCGGGGATAGATCCTGATCCTACTGTCAGGGCCTCACAGATAATCCAAGCTTCACTACTGTCTCTCATATATTGAGGGCCTAGTTAGATCCCATGGAGGCTCCACAACTGTCAGTCTAGAGTTCATGAGTCTCCACAAACTTGGTTCAGCTGTCTCTGTAGATTTCTTGCTCATGATCTTGACCTTCCTTGCTCATATATTCTCTCCTCCCTCTCTTTGAATAGAATCCCAGAGGTCGGCCTGGTGCTTGGTTTTGGACCTCTGCATCTGGTTCCATTAGTTACTGGATGAAAACTCTATGATGTTAGGGTATTCACCAGTCTGATTATAGGAGAAGGCCAGTCTGGGCACCTTCTCCACTATTACTAGGAGTCTTAGCAGGGGTCATCCTTGTGGATTCTTGGGAATTTCCCTAGCACCAGGTTTCTCCCTAATTCCATAGTGGCTCTCTCTCTATCAAGATCTCTTTCATTGCTCTCCCCACTCCATCCCTCTCCCTCCTTGACCATCCCATTCCCTCATGTTCTCATCTCCCATCCCCTCCCCTTTAGCGCCCACACTTGACCCCAGTGACAGCCTATGTTTTTATAGAACCCAGGTCAATGAGCCCAAGGTTTGCCACCATACACAATGGACTGGGCCCTTCCATACCAATCACTGAATAATAAAACTGATACAGGCTTGCTCACAGCCCAGCATGTTGTAGAGGCATTTTCTCAATTGAGAGTCCTTCCTCTAATATGACTGTAGTTTCTGTCAAACTGTCATAAACTAGTCAAAACACCATTCTGTGACCTGCGGAAGTCATTGGCACTGTCCTGTAATTTACACAGGTCCAGTCTTGTGTAATAAGCCCAATATAGGCAAGGAAAATTATTACAAGGAATGATATCATGTGGTTATAGAGGATGTCAAAATCAAGTTTTCAGTGCATGGTTACAGGGTGGAGACCCAGAAATACACAAAGTACAGATAAAGTCCACTGGGATTGCCCCATTCCTTGCGGGAGTCATGCTATACATAGACATTCAACAGACTCGATCACTCTAACCCATGTTACAAAAGATAATCCATACTGATGTTTATTTTAATTTCATACTTGAAGGGATGTAGCATCACCTAGGAGATGGCATTCTGGGCATATCTATGGGAGGTTATCTTGATTATGCTAATTGACATAGGAAGACCCAACAGGACCAGTTTCTTCAAGCTTCTCCTGCCTTGACTTTGAACTGTGAGTTAAAATAAACATTTTCCCTTTAAGTTGCTTCATCACAGCAACAGAAAACTGTATAGTTTAACATTCATATCACTTTCCTTAAAATGCACATTGTAAACTGACACAAATTCAGCCATCACCACATGTATTATCAAACATCTGGGTGTTTTAAATGCCCATGTGGAATTATCTTTCCTGATGAGGCAAGGATCTACCTTTCTCACCTTCTCTGAAGCACGTATCTCTTGGGTCTCCTGTGGATCTAAGGAAATACTCTCAACTTTCACACAGTGTGACACATTAGTTTGTCTTCCTTTTCAACAAAGCCAAACAATTTCAGGTCACTGGGTCTCACTCATTCCTCTAACCATACCCTACAGTACTCAGAATGGGCACAGAGGCTATACCTACAAGATGCAAACCAGCATCCTATTCATTTCAACCTGGACATACAGGAACACTGAATAAAGGCAAGCCTTTTTAACAGAAAGCAGAAGAAGGCAAGAGTCTTTCTGAGCCTTTTCCTTCTGGCTTTGAGATCTTGACTCTAAGTTCATGGAATGATTCACCCTGTGACTGTGAATAACGGGCCAGTCTAGTGGGTTCTCCAGAGTGCGTCCGTGCACAAAGGGCAAGAGGAGTTTCACACATGGCTGAAATCAAATCTGAGGCAGAAGTCTGTATGCTTTGTCTGCCAGCAAGCTTAGGCAGAGCTCCAGGTCTCCTCAGGTGTGCCACAGCGCTTTCCTCAGCTGGCCAGCCCAACGATCATTGGGGCTAAAATGTGGGATTTATTCTCATGTGACTCTTTTTGTCAGGTTGTGCCCAGCCATCCTGGACCCTAGTCATGGCTTTGAAAGCCCACTCTGGCTCATGGCCTCTTGCAACCAGTTTCAGGAAGTCTGCAGTGAGCCTGCTCATTTAAGCACCCTGAATTTACTTTTTTTCCTCCATCACCCTCCATGACAGATTTTACTCTCCAGCCGCACTTCTCGAAATCCATGTTAGGAACGCTCAGGCTTCTCTTTCTGGCCTCATCGCCGCAGTTGATGTGGTGTTACTGATCTTTGTAGACCTTTCTTCCTTAGCCATGAGAACAGTCAGAACAGAGAAAGGCTTTGAAGTACAGAAGCATGCATCTGTACCAACTAATTCTTCATTGTGTGGATCAGGAAAAACAGTGAAGAGTAGCTCATATTTCAGCGCTCAGTTCTGTTGATCCACAACAAAATCAGATCTGTGGTAAAAGCAAGGAGACAGGTCGAGAATGAGTAGAGTTGGGAGCGTGTTTTGTTAACTGTGAGGCCATACTGAACAATTGTGAAGCAAATAGGAGAGATACAGGGATAAGGTTTTGGGAGACATTTATAAACTGCGTAACAAAGGAGAATTATCTACATTTTGAATAGATCACCAGCAATATGCAGAAACTCAAAGGGCCAGTGAGAGGCCAAAATCGAAATATTGATGAAAAATATTAATGTAAAAGAAAAACCTTCTAAACCGCTAAAATTTCTAGCTTCACTACAAGTATTTATCCATATACCCACAGAACAGTGTAGCTTTAACTCCTCATCAAAGACCCTCCTATTTACAATTCACAGAGGCCTTTACAGGAAGCTGTGCAACTCCTCAAACTGCAGAGAACACCTGACCCTGACCGTTGGGTTCCCACACCCAACCGATAGATCCCCAGCACCATTCCTACACCTAAAGCTCTAGGAGCATGGTGTAAGACGGGGTGGTAAAACTGCAAGAGCCAAAGAACCAGCACATCTGGTTCTTCCACTACAGAGTACCAAAAAAACATGCCCATGGATAATGTGGTTGTCAAAAAAAGACTTGAAACTCTGACAATACTACGTGGCATGTCAACATGGATGGGAGAAATCTCACAAGTTTCCACTCTCAGAGGAGGAGCTACAAGTGATTAATGACTGCCGATTAAGGGAGAAACAGCCTTCTCCAGGGCTGAGCTGCTTGATGGGTTACCCAGTTAGGTGGAGGTAGCCCTAAACTCATATGCATACACGCAAGGCAAAAGGCACTCAGCAGGTTTTATTTACAAATGTGTATATTCAGATATAGAAATAAGAGTAATAACTAAATAATAAGAGACCATGAATTTGAGAGGAAGGGGGGGCAGTACGGGAGGAAGAATGATATAAATACAGCACTCAAGCGTGAAATTATCAAAAGGTATATTTTAAAAAGACCCTTACTTTCAAATAAGCCATTGGAATTGTTAAGCATTATGACTAATATGCTAAAGCAAAAAAAATGTTCTTTAAAGAAAACATTCTTTTAGAAACCGTTCCTTCTTATGTTTTCTTGAAGCAGGAGCTCATGTAGTCCCTGATGGCCTTCATGATCTTTTAGCTTCTTCTCTCAAAGTGCTGGACGCGTAGGCCTGTACCAACACACCAGCACTTTTCTATTTTTTATTGGGTTCCTTATTTTTGGACGTTGGAATTTCAGTAAATATTTTAGATACAAATTTTCTATCTGGTATATACTTTATAAATACTTTCTCCCAGTAAAGGCCTTGAATACTTTATTCTTTAAATAATGTCCTTCATAGAGCAAGAAATTTTCATTTTGAAGTGATATCATTATATACATATATTGCTTTTAGGCTATATAAGAATGGTTCACCTAACCCTGCTATTATTTAATAGATTTCCATTTTATAAGCTCATCTGTGTTTCACTTTAATGCAATATTTTCTGTAAACTATCAACTTTAGGTTAAGGATCAACATTTTCTTTGCAAGTAATTTTCAGAAAATTGATTATGGTGTGATAATATGAACATCTTTTTTTGTTTTTTTTTCTATATCTATATCCTCAGCTTATGAAATGTGTAATTATGGGCTTGTCAAGTGTGGAGAGATTTAAAACTTGGTATCTGTAAGTGTTTTTTGCTTTTGTTTTTTTAACCATGGTATTCACTATTCTTTTCGTCTGACAGTGAGGGCATATTTGCCAAACCGTCTGTGGTTTATCTTCTAAATCTATGAGACTCTGCTAGATTCTCTATTCTTTTTTCTCTGGTGTCAATATTGGACTGTTTCTATAGATCACCTTCACTGACTCTTTCCTCCAGTGGGTCAGCTGGGGAGATCTTCTGTTTCATTATATTTTGGGTCTAAAGTTTTCTCTTAACTCCTGCTTGCACGTCCTTCCTCTGGCTTCTTCTTTCTCACTTGTTCTTTCTTTTACCTTTATATCCTGCCCCACCACACCACCACCTCCTAAAATGTCCTCAGAAACATTAGCATGTAGCTGTCTCCTGTCATGATAAAGTCATCTACTGGATCCACTGACGACCTTCCCAAAGCTGTCACTGGGAGCTGTCACTTCTGTCAGTGACGACATGCTAGATTGGTTTTTCTTTAAATAGAATTGATTATAAGCAGATGAGGCATGGTCCTCTACAAATGAGAATAGTTGGATATTCTGTTATGTTTTCATTCTTTTAAATGAACTTTCTGAGGTACAGAAAATCTTCTGGTGTACTCTGTAACTCTTGGGTGGGAGTTGGGTAAGCATTATACATTTTCTTCTTCACAGCTTCCTTTTCTGTTACCTCTTCGTGAGCTAAGCATCTTTGTTTCAATTCCATAATTTTACACAACCACGCTCCTACAAGCAGTCTGTCAGCGTGGGCTGATGGACCACTGTGGAGAGCATGGTTGTACACAGAGGACAAATGAGAATGAGAACAGCGAAACAATCCCAAAATATACCCAAGAGACACGCCGTGTTTTATCTTGAAATTCTTATGCTGCTTCTTTTTCTTCATCTTTCATGTTCCCTCTGAGGCATTATTCTAGTGGATACTTTCTGATAGGTGTTACATTCACTGAAACTTGGAAAAATCTGGTACAGATTTGTTTAACCTTTATTTCAAAGACAGTAATAAAAGTCATATATAAGTTGGAAATTCTTGTCCCTAATGAAGACACCATTGGGATTTGCAAAAATCTAGAGTCAATTCAATTATATAGTAAACCTGGGGTGTATCATGTTTCTTAATGGAGAAGGATAGACTAGTCAGGAAGAATGTATCTTTGATCATCTATAAAATACGTTTTTCTAGATCTGCCATCTCTTTCTATTTCTTTCTTTTGACTTAGATATTGTGGAAACAATCTTTTGATTTTAGAATATGAAGGAATATTATCCTTCAGAACTCTCTAATTTTTTGTTTTTGTTCTCAGAGCTGAAGTAAAAAAACTAGCTCTGCATGTCACTATCACCCTTGAATTTCTGGGGCTGATGGGTCTACACAGTGTGGAGAGCATCTGACCTTTACAATCAGCTTATATTTACTTCAACATCATAGTTCACTCAGCAAACAAAATGTCTTGTATCATAGCAACATTGCATTTGCCAGATAGTTACCTAAGGTCAGCAGAGAACCATAACACGCCTAATAGAGAATGCATAGCGTATTTTCGTTCTCATGGGAAACTGCTGAAGAGCTTACAATCAATGACTTTCTTTATTAGATTTCTTACTTATAATTGAACACATTCCTATTGCAGATCCTAAGACTTCTATTTCTGTAGTGCGAATGGCAAGAGGATCTTTTATCAGTCTGCTTAGAGAAAAGCATACTTGGAAGAACAAGGGTACCAGAGTCAAAATAATATGACTTTAAGTTATGTTTCATAATTAAATTGCTAGATATATGACATGTCAATTTACTATATGCTTTTGAGCCCGAAGTTTATAAGCCATTAAATAAACAGCAAGCATGAAACTGCTAGGAGAGTTTAAATAAAGCAAAAGTATAAAAATAATAACAAGAGCTATCAAAATTATTTTCCATTTGGAATCAGATTGAGCATGGGTAGAACCAGGGAAAGTTCTGAGGTGTTTGATTTTCTGAGCATGATATCTGGACATTGGTGTCACAGTAGATACATCACATTCATCCTTTAATTGTACCAAGTGCTTTGGAATATAGGCAAAGGCTTTGTATCAGCATCTGTTGGATCTTCCTGGTGCCAATAAGTCTATTGTTTTTCTCTTTGAAAGTCTTTCCTAATCTACATTTCAGTAAGGATACCCTACTGCTGACTAAAATGATTCACATATATATTGAATAAAGCCAAAGAGAAAGTGGGTTCTAGAGTATCTTTTGACTAAGTTCTGAAAATACAGATTAAATATTGCTCTTACTATTCAAATACGACCCAATTCCAAGAAATGTATAATTTTTACAGAAAAAAAAGTTCTCATGTAAATGGCAGGTAACTGTTGTATATGAAATTTAATCCCAGGTTTTGGTTCCTGTACAGAAAAATTAGACCCTCAAATATGTTCATATCCTGGTCTATAGAGTCAGTAAATTAGTTTCAGAGACAAAAAGTCCTTTGTAGAGAGGAAATGAAGGATGTAGACATGAGATTTCCTGGGCATCAGGGAGAGAGAAGGATCCCCTTAGTGAGAGCGATGGGAAGGCATACAAACCTTTGAAGAGGCCTTGTGCTTTTTATAAAGATAGAAGACATGAAGTAAGGAATGCCGGTGGTCGCAGGAACACAGTTACAAATTTTCTCTTTGGATTTCTCTTCATCCTTGGAGATGACATCTAGATATCACTGATATCTAGAATTTTTAAGGACATGGATCTGGGTTGATGAAGACTCTAGGTCTGTGACAACAAGTTCAGGCGACAACAACAAATGGGTTCCTGTGTTGAGAAAAGTTTCCTTCCATCATGATCTGATATTGTATGGCAGAGTTATCCATGCCCTTTGCTGGTGATAGCTGCTGACGGGGGAACTTGTCATCTAACAGTTCTTCATTGGGTGCTTTACTGATTCAGTGTTCACAATAAATCAATAATACAACATGATAATTAGTTATCACAAGTTTAAAATCAAAGAAACAACGAGATTCAAATAGAATCAAGAATCCGCCCTACTGCATGAACTTAGGAGGAGGCATGTCTACTCTTTGCCCGGCTCTTTTGGGTCCTCCGCATCTTGACATTTGAACAGACTCACTTTTGAAAGTGTTTTCTAGAGCTGTGTATTTTCATCCTGTGGGTCACGAGCCCCTTTCGAGTTCATTGGGCAGTTATATTGGCCCATTAATGACAAACACAATTACAATTTTAACTTTAGAAAATAGAATGAGGTGAATGATCCTAAATCATGTTTTTTTTTTTTATCAGATTGCGTCATTTACACACAGTGGAAAAGCCCAATAAATTTGAAAATGGATGTTATGACATTTAATTGAGAAAATTAGTAGAGATATAATTTTATACACTTTAAATGTTTCTTTCACAATTATTATAAAGTAAAGTATCATTAGCATCACTTTAGTACCATATTTCCACAGAATTTCTAAGAGCCTGAACTCACAAATGGTGCATAGCCAGGATAAAAATAGCAATATTTGTGAATCCTAAATATATACTCTGGAAAATTAGTTTTTCTTTGGAATTAATGAAATACTGGAATACCCAAATAAGGAGAATATTAAGTTCATCTAACGAGCATTGTCTGTGCATTCAGTGGTTCATGGGCAACACAGGTGATTTACTGGATAGTTTCAGATGTCAGACAGACATGTGTAGCTGCCTCGGAGAAATCTTTGTGAGAGCTGGGCTGAGCAAGCTCACCTCAGTGCAGTTAGCCCTTCTGTCAGCCTCAACCTGAAGAGTATCATGTGGCCACGGTACATGACCAGCATCCGTGCTTGGACTATTAATGGTACATTTTAGCAGAATTTCTTTCCGATGGACTTTTGGACCAATTTGCTAAATATGTTAATTAGCTAGCAGTTTTCTCAAACTGGAAGGTTCTCTTTTATTTTTTAAACAGATGCTACAGCCAGGATGTAGATAAGGACACAGAGAGCAACTGCTCAGCTTTTAGACTGACTTCAGTGAGAGGATGTTGTCACCAAAGTGGGCATTATCACAAAGATGGGACACAACCACTGGAGAAGCAGCTAAATTTGTTTGAAGCTGAATACTTTTGCTAATGAAATAGGCTTAGCACAATTGTGTCAGAAATTAGTAGGTATAATAGGAAAACATATTTCAAGTGACACGCACTTAAAATTTTCTACTTGAAAACTGGATAGAGATACCCACAGGGATGAAATGATCAGAGATGGATGGTGACTGTAGACAGCATCAGACAGGTTAAATTGGAATTCTGAATGCACGTTAGTACCCGTGGGTACTTGCTCACCTTCATCTGAGAAACGGAGATTGTGCCATGTGTCAGTGAGGAGTGTGGAGTGGCGCCTGTGTGTCAGTTCTGAAATAATAATGGAGCTTTGTCTCCTCGTATATGTTCAAAGGAGAGACAAAATTGGTAGCACTTGCTTTTGCTTAGTTAGTGCCCAGTGAGGAAGAAGATGTTCCACATTGGTCGATTTATCTTTGTCCATACCCATGCAACTAGAAGACTGTTCTTTTTACATGTGTTTACTGGAGAAGTGATACTCTCTCTTGGAATAGAAGGGTACATGACATATATACACACACTAAATTCTTAAATTCTTTTCTTTCTCTTTTTATTTAAATAACATTTTTTTCATTTACTTTACGTACCAATCAGTTTCCCCTCCCTCCTCTCCTCTCATCCCCTCCCCTTTCCCATCTACCCCTCCCATCCATTCCTTGTTCGTCTCCATTCAGAAAGGGACAGGCTTCCCATAGGCTTGCACAAAGCATGGCACATCAAGTTGAGGCAGGACTGAGTTCCTCCCCTTACACCAAGGTGGGACCAGGTAATCTAGCATTGGGAATAGGTTACAAAAATCCAGCTAAATGCTAGGGAGAGGTCCTGCTGTCAGTGATAGAAGCCTTAGTAAGAGAACAAGTTAAACTATTGTCACATATATGCAGAGGCTAGATAACAAGGAGAGTCCAAAGAGGGATCTATGGATTTCCCTGGGAAGGAGAAGTAGAAAAGATCTCCTGGGTAAACTGGGGGACAGGGGTTGGGGAAGCGGCGGGATGGGAACATATTAAATTCTTGATATGACCCCTTATTTTATGTTTTTTTTCCTCATTCCTATCATTCTGACTTATTTCTTTGGTTCAATGCTATCTTTTATTCTGTTCTAACATATGAACAAGTATTCTTTTTTCCTAAGCAAAATAAATATACAATAGAAAATAAAGTAGGTATTAATAATAGCATCTGGTATTTCCTGGGTTTGGGAGTGAAGACACGGGTCTTAAAGCAATAGCAACAGCACAGATCAAGCAAGAGTATAGGTTTAGGGTTCAGGAGGTGAAATTAATATGCTTTCTCATGACTTCCATAGGCTCCAAAGAGAAGATGAAGTCTGGCATCCCTGTGAGTATTGCAGGAGGCTCAGCAGGTGATGTGTATCACAGTCGTGAGGTATCCATTGAGGTATGGGAAAGGTTTAGCACATGAGTTGGGGGTTCAACATACTCATCTCCAGATGTCCTGGTGGAGAAACCAAAGAGATACTTGTGCATATAAAAGTATTTTTGAAGTTAAAAAAATTATTTTCATAACTATTATCTCATTTATTCTCCTAATTCTGCTAAGAGATATTCATCTATAAAAAAGGGTGATCTATTGGAAATCTCTGTGCTTTGCTTAACATAACACAATTGCCCAGGGCTCTTCAAAGAAGAGTCATGCTCCATTAAACACACACACAAAACTGGGGATGAAATTTATAATTATTCAATGACAAACTTCAATCACTGGGAAGTTGCTAGAGGGATTTGTGGTAGATTGTTCAATAAATAAACTGCACAGCATATAGATCATATAATTTACTTAACTTCTGATGAGTCATTGATTCAGTAAGCATTAAATGAGAACAATTATTTTAGACACTGGATATGTGTCTATGGATACATTGACATGGTTCAAAATATAGACACACAAGAACAGAAACTATATGATGGTGTTGAGTTGGCAATAAACATGATACTTTGAATTCAACACTAGTTATTTGTTTTTGTAGTTCTCTGGATTCTCAGTATCCCTTGACTTTGCTACATGGGATGGAAAATATCAGAGCAAGGAGGTTGTATCTTATATTAAAAAGAAAACAATGGAAGAATGGAGAGAGATGATACTGACCTTTGCTTTCTGTCTCTACATGCCAGTGGCTAGCATATCGTCATGCAATCTTCACAACATTTGTGTGAGTAGGTGTTATTGTTCCATTTGACTGAATACATCATCAAGACTGAGGAAAGTTAAGAATCTGACCCAAATTCACAGCCACCAGAAGTAAATGGAACATAATTTAAGCCTGGAGTGCATTTATCTGGTGGTTGAATTAGCTACTCCTATTGAATGGTATTAATTGAGAAAGGAAAAGTTATCGAAAGCAGAAGGGGACATCTTAAGATGAAAAATCATTCTAAATGGGATAGCAAAGTTTTAGTAACTCTATAGGAAGAAGTGAATGCCATTTTTCCTGTGCGAGGTGATCCTGGTGAAGGCAGATATTGTACCAATTAGAGAAGACAATAGGGGGAATGCTGAGTTAGAATATTATAAAGCTATGCTGGGATGGAGTCTCCTGGAATGCACTTATTTCAGGGGATGCTTTCGTCTGACCCTCTATGTATGCAGTTTCCTAACTGATGTTTTTTTGGCCATGAGTCAGAAATATCAGGCAATTTGACAAAATGAGAGCCTTCAAGTCTCTGAAATCATATTGAATTTTCTCAAAGGTTATATTAGAAACAGTAGTATGTGGTTATAGCAAATGTAACAGCAGGCTTGTCAAATTTCACCAAAGTTCCTGACAACTGGTAACTTGCCAGCAGTTAGCCACTTAGGAAAAGATGGGAAGAGCTGCATGATGCTTCTCTCCATATGTCTTGTCCTAACCTAGTACTTGACCCTTTCCTGATGAACTTCATGAAAAAGGCTGAGACTTTGTGTCTTAACCCTCTGCAGTTTTATTCCTCTCACATATGGTGTGGTAATTTCATTGTACTGCTGATCAAGGGATCATAATTCAACATCAGTCAAGGCAATCATTGATTGTTATTATGGGAAGTGAACTCTTTCTCTTAGTGTCTAGAGTTCTGTAGATGGCCCTGGCTTGCTCCTGTTTTTTTACATGGAGTTCTTGGAGACATTAGGCTCATATTATTAGATGTGCAAGTAAGTGCTTCTACACACTGTGTTTCAATATACTGTCCAGTGGAACATTTGGTTTCCAGGAGCTACCTTCTGTTAAAGCATCCATATTCTTTCCTTCTCAGAGAATTGGAGATATTCTTCATCCTTTGAAAGTCACGATGCCTCAATCTCCTCCTAAATCATGGCCACTATCATTAAGTCTCATCATAGTTCTTTTTCCTTGTACTTGTAAGGTGACAGAGGTTCCTTGACCCGGAAACACTGTAAATCTTTCATTTAATTCACTCAAAAGCACTTAACAAGTGATCCAACATTTTGATTTCTTCACCACTGAAGTCTTATTCCTGATTCACCAAGAATATAGCACATCAGCGTTCTCCAGGATGCTTCTTAAGTGCCTCTCTGTATCTACAGCAAGAAAGTTTCATCTGGAACAGCTGGACTAGAGTTAAAGTGCAGTCTTTAAATTCTGGGTTTGGAGTTGTCCCTCCACTGTCTTCTGTCATTGTTACCTTCTGCTGTAAACTTGACACAGATCTAGAGTCACCTGGGAAGAGAGAACCTCAACCGAGGAACTGTCCCAGTCAAACTGGCCTTTGAGCATTTCTGTTTATGGTTAATAATTGATATGGGAGATCCCAGGACACTGTGGGTGGTGCCATTTCCCCACTCTCCTACCCAGCCCTGGGTAACTAGGACCAGTTTGTTAAAGAAAGCTATGTGAGCAAGCCAGGTGGAACAAGGTGGTAAGCAGGTTCCTCCATGGTCCCTACTCCATTGCCTCCCTCCAAGTTCCTGTCCTGACTTCCCTAAGTGATGGGGTATGACCTGTAAAAATCTAATAAAGTCTTTCCTTGCCAACTTGCTTTTGATCAACATTTTTATCAGAGAAAGGAAAAAGCAAATAAGACACTGTCTCATTGGTTATTTAGGTAGTCATTGTAAACCTTAGTTCCTCTCCTCTGTAAAGAGTATTAGTAATCCCTTGCTTTGAAACATTTCTGAGTCACTGGTCATGGTAGTGTATACCTGTAGTCATAGTACTAAGGAGGGCCGAGACAGGAAGATCATGAGCTTGAGGCCACACACACACACACACACACACACACTGCTTATTTCTCTTGCACCCTGTTTTATCAATCCCTTTCCTTTGGGAGCGTCTCTCTAGGCAGATCTTTTCTATGAATTACACTCTCTATGTACTTTTCTTCAAGTCAGTGTATTTTCTCACAATAACTCAATGATGCCCATTGCTAGTGTTTCTATCTCTATGAATGTAACTCTGAAATACAGAACCATCTTGAGATTCAATTTACTGTATCTAACTTTCCATTTAATCCTCCCACTACTGACACACACTGAGAAATCTAAGAAACTCCAAAATTCATAAGAAGTAAATTGCACATCATCAGTAAGTGTCCTTAATACTCTATGCTCCTCCAGATACAAAGAATAAACCATTATGTTTTCTCAACAATCTCACCCACTCTCAAGTTCTAGGAACCAGCCAGCAGTTTCCTTCTTGGCTTCACCTTTTCTTAGCATCTGTCTCACAGACTCAAATCTTTTTATACTATCATTGCTGTGTCAATGTCTTACCATATGTTTAGTAAGAATGTCTAAATTAATTTGCCTGCAATCCACCTCTGCATTCCCTTCATATTTTCACTTTCATTAGAGTTTATGTTATGTTATAGTTTTCATCATCTTGTTCCTCTATGTGACAACTAGGAAATCCTCCCCTAGGCTTTAAATAAAAGCCAGACTCCAATATCCCATTCCTTTGTCTAAATTAAACTTTCCAGATTTTAATTTTAAAATGTTCTCCCTGTCACCAGCCTAGAATTTTCATCACAAAAACATTCCAGTCTCCTTGTCCTGAAAAGTCCTTGGTTTTCCTCCAAGCATGGCCCCTAATATTGGGTCTCTCTGAAATACCCTGTCTTCTGCTTCATTGTGTTTCTCTCCCAAGAAATATACCACATCTCAACTAAACCCACTGTTTCTAACAGATTTTGCAGAAAGAAATAAACATGTCTTCTTGCCTGCCTGCTTCCCCTGAGTTATCAGTGTGTATGAATCTTCCTTTCATGACTATAAGTCTAGGACCACGTCTTTTTGAAACTTCTTCCTTGCTTGGTATTATGAGTAAGTGAAAATTTCAGTTGAGGTTTATTTTGTTGAATTATTGACTATGTAGAAAATGTAGAACCAAAATATCACATGTAGGTATGAATATAGAATTCATTAATTTAAGAAGTGATGATTGAAACATTATATGAACGGAGCTAGAAATGCAATGGGCTTTGCCTCCTGTGCTGGACAATCCCTGCATGTTTAGAGAAGTCAAGGTGAGATTTTTGGCATAATTAAGAACCCTGGGAATTGTGTAGGAATTCCAGAATTTCTTATTTAATAAATCTGGGATGAACCTCAAGAATTTTCAGAACTACAAGTTCAACTGGTAGTGTAGATACTGCTGGTTCATGGCCCACAAACTGATTCCCATTGTTGTAGAAAACAAACCCAGAACTGATGTCATCACTTTGGCTTTAGGAAAAGTCAGTCTGTTGTGAGAATCTTATTCTCTGACTATATGAATACAGTCACCAAGGAATAATGTACCCAGCATTAGTGCTCTGTATTAAACTATGAATAAAACACTTTAATAAATAAGTCCATTCTAGAGATATTTGTAACTGATAGCATTTATGTAAATGCTAGTATGGGATGTGGTAAGTAGACCATCTTTGGTGCTTAAGTTTCAAGTTAATTTTTCAAGAAACCTGGATTTGTCAAAATAACAAAAAGTCATGCTGGCCTTGAATTGAAACAGGGTGTTTTTTTGACCACATGTAGGTGTTTTACTGATAACACAGGGTTGATTTGCCAACTAATTTGGAGTAGAGTTCATTTGGATTTTAACAACTGTCTAGGTGTGATCTATATGTTGTAAAACCTACTTGGCAGATGGTGAGCTATGGACTATAATTTTGGTAGCATCATCCCAGAAATAATTCTCAGAAATATTTGAGGTGAAGCTGGAAATAAGTAGATTTGACAGTAATCTATCCAGCAAGGTTTGAACATGTTACAATTTTGGTAGGAAGAGGGCATGGTTCTAACTTTTGATCAGTGTTATAGAATCTTAGAAATTCCGAACTTCTGATAACTGTTATCCTCAATGTTTAAAGTCTTTGAAGGTGGGAGCAAAGTCAGAAGGAATCACTGCATACATCTGACCTTCCCTCCTGATTCGAGCGCATGTGTGGTTTCTTTACCTGGGGCTCTGAAAAAGTCATGAGAAGGAAGCAAAGACTATTTTTCCCACTTGCCATTTTTTTCATTTCTTAGAGGACAATGGAATTTAGCAGGGCCTTCCAGATTTAGGGTATCATGAAAGATATTAAACAAAGGGCTGTTAACAACACTGGATATTTTTCCAGAGGACCTGGGTTCAATTCCAAGCACCCACATGGTGGCTCAAAGTCATTTGTGATTCCAGGTCCTGGGGCTCTTATGTGCTCTTCTGGTTATCATGCATGCTCCATGCACATGGTGCACAGACATGCAGGCAGACAAACATCTATCCACATACCAATAATAAATAAAATATCATTTTTATATATAGGATAAAGTAGCCTCAGGTTTATGCTGATACATGTTCTCCTGTCAAGTTTGGCAGGTTCAAGAACCGGGGATATCTTGCATTTTATTTTAAAGTCAAAGGTGGAAAAAAGGGAATGACCTAACTCAACACAGATGCAGTTGGAATTTCCTCTTACCAAGGTATTCTATAAATTCACATCAATAGTTATTTTATGACACCCATCCCTAATCATATTGTACTCAAATTCAAGGGTTAATCTCATTTAGAAGTTTTCTCACAAACCCACAGTAATGCTAAATCAAGTGGTTGGACTCTTAGTAGCCCAGTCAAGTCGGCTTACAAAATTAGACATCACAAACCAGTGGAAGAGCAAATACACAGTAGGGAGATTAGGAATTTGGGCACTACTCAATCTGTGGAGTGTAATCATCCTACTAGAACAAGACCATTTGCTGCTCAGACCATTACAGAGACCTAGCATATGTAGAACCAAAGTTTACATTCTATATCTGGTCTGATGAAGAGATTAGCAACTCTCTCTTCTTAGTAGCCAAGTCTATCCTGGGCCAGCTCAATCCACGGCTTGTTGTACAAAATCTTCTGCCTATAAAGAAAAAGGTCTTTAACATTTTCCAAATTCACTAAATCTCAAAGATTAAAAGTTTGGCCAGAGCCCCATCCAGACTGTGAAAGATTAGCTCTTTATAAAGATTTGCTAGAAGAAGAGTGGGTTTCATTACAACTTTTCAAACATACATAGCATGTGCTTTGCTCAGATTTGCTCTACTACCTTCTTATTTTATCTTCCCACACTTATCCTTCCCTGTCTTCTCAATAGATGCACTTCCGACTTCTTGTAGAAATCAGATATTGTAAATGATTAAGTTAAGATAAACTGTAGACAATGGAATCAAAAACTGGACTCAGGATGAGAAAGTCAAGACAGGAACTCAAGCAAGCCAAGAACATGGAGCCGAGGGCTGATACAGAGGTCCTGGAAGGGTAATGAGTAATGGTTTGCTCCACATGCCTTGCTCAGCCTGCTTTCTATGTTTTATTATAGAACCCAGGACCACCAGTCCAGGTATAGTACCATCCATAATGGGCTTGGCCCTAGTTTATCAATCACTAATTAAGAAAGTGCCCTACAGGCTTGCCTATAGAGACATTTTCTTAATTGATGTTTTCTCCTCTCAAGTGTTTTAGCTTGTGTGAAGTTGACATAAAACTATTCAACACAACCTATAAAAGATGAAGTTCTGAGAAAAAAATACAGAAGAACCAAAGGGAATGATTTATTAAAAAATGGAGGGAAAGTGAATTTTAATCTTGACTTGAAATTTCTTATATAAGGAGTGACCAAGGAAAAATAATGAAAGAAGGGCTTAGACCATGCTTCTGAAAAGAACACTGGAATTATCAAGATTGCATTTTAAAAAGCAACAGCTATGATTTAGTAAAAGGTGATTTTTTTTTTACATGGGGCTTCTTTGGAGCTTTGGAGCCTGTCCTGGAACTAGCTCTTGTAGACCAGGCTGGCCTTGAACTCACAGAGATCTGCTTGCCTCTGCCTTCTGAGTGCTGAGATTAAAGGCTTGCACCACTACCACCCAGATAAAGGAAAAGAAAAAATATGTTAACTGAAGAGACACAATGGTTTATAGCATCTGTACTCTGCCCTTTTCATCATCAAGATCATCCTGCTAGAAACCCCACAGCCTGCAATGAAGACCTGCCTCCGAAGTTACTGGTACATTAGTTGCACAACATTTTATGGGAGTAACCCACAGCTTTTTGATTGGATTCAAAGAAGACTCCATGAGATGGAACCAATGCATGACATTGCTAAAGTGGCCAATAGTCTGAGATTTGATTGGATTCAAAGAAGACTCCATGAGAAGGAACCCATGCATGACATTGCTAAAGTGGCCAGTATTCTGAGATTAGATAGGTCATGGGCCTAGAGCAAAACCTATTACTATTGTTCTGTTAAAGGAACATAACAACGAAATGAGTACTAATAACACATTGCTGTACCAATATATTAGAGGACAACTCAACTCTCACTAGAGAGGATTCTTCTTTTAGTAGACAGCAATTAACAAAGAGATCCATGAATGGATAATGTGCAGAGTAAGAGACTTTGGAGCATTCCGCCCAAAATGGGATGTATTCTTCAAATGTCTCTCTATAAGGCTCAGGTACCTATGTGGAAAAGGGGAAGAAAGAATGTAAAAGCCGTAAGTGGTAAATGATTCCAAGGAAACACTGTCCTTCAAGCACAACAGAACTGATTCACATATGAATTCAGAGACACTATGACAGAGTTCACAGAACTGTACTGTAGCACAAATTCTAATTGGTCTTAATAACAAAATCTGGAGTCAGATATAAGGGGCTGAAAGCTGTAAGATCAGAGTGGCGGAACAGTCAGCCAGTAGTTCTTACCTCTATGAAATCCTCAGAACCAAGGGGGCAAGATCTCTGTCCCTAGGAATCCTCCAACTTAATGCCTTGAGTTCCTGTCTCCTCCCATCTTATATTCCTTTCTCCACCCAGTCATACCCCTGCCAGTCTCCACCTTCCTAGTGTTGGGATTAAAGGTGTGTGACTCCCAAGCACTGGGGATAATGGTATGAGCCATTACCACCTGGTTCTGTTTCTCTTTTAGACTGGATCAATCTCAAATAGCCCAAGGTTATTTTGTACTCACAGAGATCTGTCTGCCTTAGTTCTGCAATCTGATCTTTAGGCAAGCTTTATTTGTAAGATCACAAACAAAATATCACCAAACTCCACAGTTTCAAACCCTTCAAAATCCCAGCACTAAGAATGGGAAATGGACACAAAAATCTAACCCCTAGCCAAGAAGCTATCTTCAACTGAAACATGCTGTGAAAGTGAAAACTCATTTTATCTAATACAGTGTCGCTAAGTATATCAACCTCACTCTAGGGCAGACCCGCTGTATACAAATAATTGGCCAACACAAAATGGACTGAATGGTTTGGGGGCTTTTGTGTGTTTTTTTGTAGGCTCTTTGTTTTGATTTGGTATTTTTTTCTTTTTTTTATTACTTTATTAATACTAGGAATCAAAAATTCCACTTCCTCCCCTCCTCCCACTTGCCTCCAGCTCCCTCTTCCCCCTCCAGTCCTAAGAGAGGGCAGGGTACCCTGCTCTGTGGGAAGTCCAAGGCCCTCCCCCTTCCATCCCGGTTTAGGAAGGTATGCATCCAAACAGACTAGGATCCCAAAAAGCCAGTACATGCAAGTAGAGACAAATCCCAGTGCCATTATCATTGGCTTCTCAGTCAGCCCCCATTGTCAGCCACATTCAAAGAGTCCAGTTTGATCACATGCTCGTTCAGTCCCAGTCCAGCTGGCTTTGGTGAGCTCCCATTAGATCAGGCACACTGTCTCAGTTGGTGGACCAAGCCCTCCTGACTTCCTTGCTCATCTTCTCCCTCCTTCTACTCTTCAACTGGACCTTGGGACCTCAGTCCAGTGCTCCCATATGGGTCTCTGTCTTTATCTCTATCCGGGTCTTCGATTCGATTCCATTGATCAGCTTCTCTGTTTTTATGCCAATACCAAGCTGTTTTCATTACTGTGGCTGTGTAATAGAGTTTGAATTCAGGGATGGAAATGCCTCCGGAAGTTTCTTTATTATATAGGATTGTTTTGGCTAACCTGGTTTTTTTGTTTTTCCGTATAAAGTTGATTATTGTTCTCTCAAGGTCTGTGAAGAATTTTGTTGGGATTTTGATGGGGATTGCATTGAATCTGTAGATTGCCTTTGGTAGAATTGCCATTTTTACTATGTTGATCCTACCAATCCAAGAGCATGGTAGATCCTTCCATTTTCTGGAATCCTCTTCAATTTCTGTCTTCAAAGACTTAAAGTCCTTGTCAAATGGATCTTTCACTTCCTTGGTTAGTGTTACTCCAAGATACTTTATGCTCTTTATGACTATCAGGAAAGGTGATGTTTCTCTGATTTCCCTTTCTGCTTCTTTATCCTTTGTATATAGAAGGGCTACTGGGTTTTTTTGAGTTGATCTTGTATCCTGCCACAACACTGAAGGTATTTATCAGCTGTAATAGTTCTTTGGTAGAGTTTTTGGGGTCACTTATGTACACTATCATATCATCTGCAAATAACGAAAGTTTGACTTCTTCCTTTCCAATACGAATCCCCTTAATCTCCTTATGTTTTCTTATTGATATTGCTAGAACTTCAAGCACTATGTTGAAGAGATATGGGGAGAGTGGACAGCCTTGTCTTGTTCCTGATTTTAGTGGAATGGCTTTGAGTTTCTCTCCATTTAATTTGATGTTGGCTGTCATCTTACTGTATATTGCTTTTATTATATTTAGATATGAACATTGTTGGCTTCCTTGGGTTGAGGTTTTCCTTCTAGTACTTTCTGTAAGGCTGAGTTTGTGGATATGTATTGTTTAAATCTGTTTTTGTCATGGAATATCTTGTTTTCTCAATCGATGCTGAAAGAAAACTTTGCTGGGTATAGTAGTCTGGGCTTGCATCCATGGTCTCTTAGTGTCTGCAGCACATCTATTCAAGACCTACTGGCTTTCATGGTTTCCATAGAGAAATCAGGTGCAATTCTGATAGGTTTACCTTTATATGTTACTTTACCTTTTCCTTTGCAGTTCTCAATATTCTTTCTTTATCCTGTATGTTTTGTGTTTTGATTATTATATGGTGAGGGGATTTTTTTTTGATCCAGTCTATTTGGTATTCTGTACGCTTCTTGTAACTTCATAGGAATATCCTTCTTTAGGTTGGTAAAGTTTTCTTCTATAATTTTGTTGAATATATTTTCTGGGCCTTTGAGCTGGAATTCTTCTTCTTCTTCTACCCCTATTATTCTTAGGTTTGGTCTTTTCATGGTATCCCAGATTTCCTGGATGTTTTGTGTTAAGAATTTGTTTGATTTGCTGTTTTCTTTGATCAATGAGTCTATTTCCTCTATTGTATCCTCAGTGCCTGAGATTCTTTCTTATATCTCTTGTATTCTGTTGGTTATTCTTGTCTCTGTAGTTCCTGTTCATTTACCCAGATTTTCCATATCCAGCCATCTCTCGGTTTGTGTTTTCTTTATTACCTTCATTTCGGTTTTCAAGTCTGGAAATGTTTCCTTTACCTGTTTGATTGATTTTTCTTGGTTTTCTTGGATATCTTTGAGGCATATATTAATTTCTTCTAACTTTTTTTGATTTTCTTCTCTTCCATTTCTTTAAGGGAGTTTTTTCACTTCCTGTTTAAAAAGTCTCGATCATTTTCATAAGGTTACATTTAAAGTCGATTTTTTTCTACTTCTTCTGGGTTAGGGTGTTCAAGTCTTCCCGTTGCATGTTTGCTGGATTCTGGTGTTATCATGTTGCTTTTCGGGTTGTTGGAGGAATTCTTGCATTGGTGCCTGCCCATCTCTTCCTGTCTGGATCCTCTCAGCGTAGGAGCAGGGACCTCTTGCCTGGCTCCAAGGACCTCACAGACAAAAAGCAATTTGGTATTTTTCTATTATGTTTTTTCCATTGCTATGAATGAGAAAGAAAGAAAAAGAACATGAAATTGGGTGGGTCTGGAGGTGGGGAAGATCTGGGAGGAGTTGAGGGGAAGGAGAAAAAATGTGATCAAAATATATGAAAAAAGATTTTAAAATAAAAATTTAAAAGCCAATGATTTATAACCTAAAGACTTTAATGGGAATTGTAGACAACATTGAAGAAGAGATTCACAATGTAAGTAGAGAGAAAAAAATTCCTAAGAAATTAACAGAATTTCTGGATTTCAGAATGGTAAGTGAAATGAAGAAAGCCTATAATGGCCATAACTGGGGAAAAGCTGAGCCACAGAAATGTGTGGAATTATATAAGCAGAGCTATCAAACACTCAGTCTGCTCGGGTCTCAGATTCTTGAGAGCCGCGGTGCCCCCAAAGCTCTGCCATACTGGGCCCCCAGATGCTCTTCTGTAGTGAATGGCATTCCATAAATTGTATTGTTAACATTTAACTAATATGTATAAAATGAAAGCATTAAAGCTAGAGTGATGCTGCATTTTTTCCCATGGAAGATTTGATTTTCTTTTCTGAGTACTTGGACAAAATCACAAACTACTGCCCTTGTTGGTCATTTCAATAAATGAGCTCATTAGAAGTGGCCTTTCTAGAGAGGGCCTGCCCTGTGCTTCCAACACTAGGGGTGGAGGATTCACTAGATTGCACTAGGCTCCTGAATGCCTTCAAGTTTTTCTCCTCAGTGCTCAGGGTTGTGATCTCATCATTTAATTCTTCTTCTTCATAGAAACCCCCAGAACCTGTGGAACAGCAAATTCTTATGCTGTTTTTTGTCTTTTCATTTTTTTTTTCTGAATCTTTTTAGTACTTCTTATGACTTCAATAATTGCTTTTCGCAATCCTCAGGAACAGCCCCATGGCCTCCCGAATTGTAGGCACATATTACATTGTTGACCTGTTTCCCCAGCCGTGAAAATTTCTAAGACATATTTTTTTCAGGCCATCATCTTAGAGTTAATACAAATCATCTGGTCCACCATCACCTAAAGTGCCAGCTAGAATTCCATGTGTGCTTGCCCACCTGACTCCCTGATTTCAAGTTGTGTTAAACAGTCACCGAATTGTATCCTTATATATTTCCAGTATCTACCAAAATTTCTAGAATTTTATGGACATGTCACAAATTTGTGTAGGGAATATGAGGGACAAAATAAGTAAAAGGAGTCAAAATCATCTTTTTGTTTTTTCTCCCACAAGGCTCATAGACAATAGTACTCTGTTGATCCAAAGTATGATTCTTTGCTTTGGGTTATCCGGGTCATAGGTGTCTATGTGTCTCTGAAGAAAGATCCACCCTTCTTTAATACACGCCTTCCTGCCCCAGCCTGTATATACCCATACTAAAGGACCTCTCTGGTCTTCACAGAACACTTTCTTGCTAATTAGGTGCATGAACTTCGGTATTTATTTCTGGTCTATAATTACTCATTTAAAAAAGAAAACCTAAAGCCTAAAACTTGAAACCTTCTTTCATTTTCACAAAACTATTTTCCTGGAAGATGTTAATAATATTTTCGCAAGGCTGTAAGAATAAAATGAAGCATGTCAAAACCACTCCCAACACAATCTCATTTTGTGTTGCTGGTGTGAAAACTAAACAGATGTCTCTAAATAGATTGTATTTCACAGGTGAAAGGAAAATGTACCCATGTTTTCCATCAAAAGTCCGTAATTGTCCTGTTATTTTTGTTTAGCAGTTGTTGCACTTCTATGCTATCATCAGCCTTTTGATTCACCTCTTTCATTTGACAGTGTCATTCCCCTGCTTCAAAGCTCAGGAGTATTTGTTATCCCCTATGGCAAAGAAAAGTTTTCTGGATAAGTGGCAGAAGTTAAATGTCTATAGTTTAGGCTGCTACAAATGAGGTATGCAGTCATGTTTTAATCAATATGGAGGCTACAGGTTACACAGTTATGTTTGCTACATTTCTGACTTAATGAGGGAGTTAAAATGGCCCTGCTCCTTTAAAACCGTAATTCAAAAAGTACCCCAAGGTCTTTAAAGATTCTAAGACAGGGAGCTCATAAACTTTTCATTGTCTGGAATCAAGCAGAGCCTCCAGCATACTTTGACTGATAGGTTTCTACATTTCAAATACCCATTCGGTACCTAACTCACTCCCGGCCATCAGACTCCCCTTCCATAACACTGTCAGGTGTGTGTGAAAAACTAACGCTCTGGAAAGCTGCAAACAGAGAGTGTACAGAGTTAACTGTTTCATACCAGACCAAGCGTTGTGTCTCTGTCCGCTTAGCAGCCGCACTTGAATCTACTTATATTTTAAGTATCATCTGTACCCTGCGGCCCTGCAGTCAACACCCTGCTGCTCAGACGGAGGCCTCGGGGGATTCCTGGTCCCAAAGGCATTAGCTCGGCTGTGGTCACAAAATGTAGGTTTTTAACTAAGTGTCTGTTGTTCTCTTTATAAATCAAAACTTAGAAGTCGGATGTTGGGGTGAAAACTTGCTAGATCAGAGAAGCCAAGAAGCAGCCAGCTGACCTTCCTTTTTGGCCAGAGAGCCAGCAAGAGAAGCAAACTCACAAATCTCTAAGTCTCTCCATATGCCTTCCTATCCCTCTCTCTATTCTTATCCCTGGTGGCTCTGTATTCTCTATGGCTAATTCCTGTCAACTAGTTGCTAGCTCTGGCCCCAATCCAAGGTTTATCTTATTAACACAGTCTGGGAGTTTCCCAGTGCAATCCAATATCCTGCAGCAGCCAAGCAGAGTTATAACACAACAGGTGTGGAAGAATGTATGTGATTCACCCATCCTACAAGCATGCACTGATCATCTATGCTGTGCTCCTGAAAACATGGTTACAACTCTGCCCTCATGGAACATTTCCAGTTCAGGGACCTGGAAAGGAAACCAGAAGAAAAGTCTGCATTTTAATGCCCAAAGAGGCTTTAAAAGTGTTCCAGTGGTGCTCAGGCATAACAGGCCAATGGCTGGTAACACTGGAAAGACACAGGTAGATACAGACACACAATAAGAGAAACAGACAGGAGAGTAACATGTCTTTTAAGCAGTGAGGAAAGGGTGTAAGATGTACACCTGTCAGAATGTCTAAAATCAAAAACACCAATGATAGCCTATGCTGGTGAGGATGTGGAGTAAGGGGAACACTCTCATGCGTTGCTGGTGGGAATGAAAACTTGTGCAACCACTTTGGAAATCAGTGTGGCAGTTTATCAGAAATTGGGAGTCAATCTACCTCAAGATCCAGCAATACCACTCTTGTGAATATACCCAAGAGATGGCCATTCATACTACAAAAGCATTTGTTCAGCTATGTTCATAGCAGCTCTATTTGTAATAGCCAGAACCTGGAAGCAACCTAGATGCCCCTCAATGGAAAAATGGATAAAGAAAGTGTGGCACAAATACACATTAGAGTACTATTCAGAGGTAAAAAACAATGACATCTTGAATTTTGCATGCAAGTGGATGGAAATAGAAAACACTATCCTGAGTGAGATAACCCAGACCCCAAAAGATGAATATGATATATACTCACTCATTAGTGGATTCTAGCCATAAACAAAGGACATTGAGCCTATAGTTTGCGATCCTGGAGAAGCCACATAATAAGGTGAACCCAAAGAAAAACATATATAGATCCTCCTGGAAATTGGAAGCAGACAAGATCACCAGGCAAAAGTTGGGAGGGTAGGGGTGGGGTGGGATGGGGGGAAGGGGAGAGGGGGAGAGAGAAGGGAGAAGGGGAGGATTGGGGAGAGCTTGGGGGAGTGGGATGGTTGAGATGGAGGAAGGGCAGATATGGGAGCAGGGAAGAAGATATCTTAATTTAGGGATCCATTTTAGGGTTGGGAAGAGACTTGGCTCTAGAGGGGTTTTCAGGTGTCCACAGGGATGTCCCCAAATAGGTCCTTGGGCAGTAGAGGAGAGGATGCCTGAACTGGCCTTGTCCCATAGTCACACTGATGAATATCTTGATTATTACCATAGAACATTCATCCAGTGATGGATGGAGATAGAGACAGAGACCCACATCAGAGCACTGGACTGAGCTCCCAAGGTCCAGTTGAAGAGCAGAAGGATAGAGAAGATGAGCAAGGAAGTCAGGACTGTGGGGGGTTGGTCCACCCACTGAGACAGTGTGCCTGATCTAATGGGAGCTCACCAAAGCCAGCTGGACTGGGACTGAATGAGCATGTGATAAAACCGAACTCTCTGAATGTGGCTGACAATGGGGGCTGACTGAGAAGCCAATGATAATGGCACTGGGATTTGTGTCTACTGCATGTACTGGCTTTTTGGGATCCTAGTCTGTTTGGATGCACACCTTCCTAGGCCTGGATGGAGGTGGGCGGGCCTCGGACTGCCCTCTCTTAGGACTGGAGGGGGAGGGAGTAGGAGGGAGGGAGAGTGGGGGAGTGAGAGGAAGTGGAAATTTTGAATGGTATTATTTATAAAGCAATAAATAAAAAAGAAAGGATGTAAGATGAAACCTGAAGAGGTCATACTGGACAGTTTTTTAGACCTAGGAGAAGGTGTCAGACTTGGCTCTAATAACAATACTTCCTTCCATTGTTATTAAGAAGCTAAAGGTGTTCTCAGCACCAGGCTCCTTGTGTCCACCCGTGTTCTATGTGCTGTGAGTTTGAAAGGATGCAGATGGGAGATGGAGCACTGACTTAGGGCTAGAACGGGTTGATGGCCAATTGTATGTATATAGGTGGCTGGACACCTCCTTAAGAATTTGGTAAAACACCTGTGTAGATATTTTTGAAAAATTATTTTTAATATAGGGTTAACATTTAAACCAGTGAAGTTTAATAAAGCTAAGGATCATTCATAATATGGACCACCTTGTCCAATCATTGGGCAGAAGGCTGAAAACAAAGTGTGGAAAGAACTCTTCTTGCCAACAGTCAGAAAGATCAAGTGTGGAACTTACAGGGTTTCCTCCCCATACCCTCACTGCAGATTGTGCGCTTGCCAGCACCACAATCCTGTGAGTGAAGTCCTCAGTCAAATGCTTGGTCCTCACCCCTCCTCCTCTCCCTCTTCTTGCTACCATTCCTCCATTCTTCCTCTCCCCACCATGTCTCCATGTCTTCTTGGCTCTTGTTCTCTACAAAATCCTAACAAACACAAACGCAAATTTTCTCTGGAAAATTCTAACAAATACAAATTGTTACAGAGAGATGTAAAGGACATGTATTTGCAAGATCTATGGGTTTAAAAGAATAGAAATATATAAATAAATAAAGATGCGTGTGTGTGTGTGTGTGTGTGTGTGTGTGTGTGTGTGTGTGTGTGTTGATGTCTTATTTATGGATATCAGAGAGAGAATATAGGGTTGGTATCAATGTTCAGGACGGGAGACTTTCAGAAGTCATTGAAGACATTTGCTTAGCTTGAGCAGACTATGCCAGTGGGGTTAGGAAAACTATCAAATATCCTTTACTAGATATAGTGATCTTAAAATGCTAATCATTCTGTGTCTGAAAGGGCATACAAAGTGGTCACTTCCACATAGAGACTGAATATATCAGGAAGAATCCGTAACCTATGGAAAGAAAATGGAGTTTGAAATTCATCACAGTGGATTCAAATCTTGGCTGTGACAGTTACAGAATCTGAGCAGATTTCTTAGACCTCTTGGTCCCAATTCATATACATATATATGCATGTATATGGCAAAAGCACATCTATGTCAATGACATATTTTTTTAAAAAAATATTGTAAGCAAGTTTTATATTTTAGTGTAAAGGGATTTGGAAAGCCATATAAATGCCGATTATATAGACATATGGATGCTTGATTTGATGAAGGTAACAGCCAAGGCAGTGTTTGTTATTGGATATGTCCTCCTTCCTTCATTCAACTACTAAAGCTGAAACATGAATTCTTCCACATGCAGTAATTCTAATTCTTAGCAGGTGAAGAGAAGCCTCCAACAAGGAAGGCAATAGATGCTTAATGTCCCTTGGATTATTGTCAGGGAAGAGAGCTTTAAGGGCATTCATTGCTCTTAGGAAAGCTCTGCATGTATAATGAATGGCTATGGGCCATGACTCTAAGAGCCTGGGCACCAGGACTCTCAAAGTCCATTATTGGATAACTGGCCCGAAGGCATCAGATGCCTTCCAGTGTTCCTGGAATAAAGAGCAGGGGAGATAGTGGATGGAATATAGGCAGGTGGAAACCAGCCATCATTTCCACCTCCGACAGAAGGTTATTTTTTGTTTTTTCCTCTTAGTGTAGATGGATCAATGTTTCAAAAAGACTGAATGAAAACATGTAAAGCACATACTTTTTTTTTAAAAAAATCACAAAGCTTCTCTAGACAGTCCTAATTATGGCTGTGAAATACGCAGTGAATAATTTGCCTCTGTCCTTGTGTTTGTTTCAGATGTAGCCACAACAAGTGATTCACAGCTTATGAACTCTGGGTCATTTCTATTTTGGCGCCATTGCTTAGGGAATTTTCAGAAATACTGTAAAACTGCAAACACCACAAAACAGCAGAATTTGGATGAACCTGGCCCCTAAGGGCTTCCAGCTGATGAAACACTAGGATTAGGGCCTTGTGCTTCCACCAGTGGGTGTGGATCTTCTCGTGCAGTGGCGCAGGAGCAGGAATGCACGTGACTTTGATTCTTACTTCTAGCACTGCTTTTAGCTCCACGTTCCCCTTCTGGACAAATTTTCATACAGTTCTTTATCCAAAAGCCCTTTTTAACAAGGTAGTTTTGAAAGGCAAGAGATATTTATTCTCTAAAAATGGAAGAGTTTCCTGCAAATATGGTGTGTGTGTGCGTGTGTGCGTGCGTGCGTGTGTGTGTGTGTGTGTGTGCGTGTATGTGAGTTATTATTCATGGTCCTGAAAGGCAGTATTAATATTCAGGAATCAGTAAGGTACATTTTGTTTATTTGTTTAAAAATATTTTTAAATTGCTCACTTTAAGGTTCCTATTCTAACTCATATCCAATTCAATTATTTTATGTAAAATTTTACTTATTTTGTTAGTGTATATCCATTGTATAAAATAATATATCATTATGGCTTTTTCATAAATGCAAATAATTTACTTGGCAAAGTTTCAAGTATTTTGCTCCACAATATCTCATTAGTGTGTTTTCATGTTTTTCTTAAAAGCATTTGAATGGATGACTACATCATAATTTATTTAAATTTCCACATGTTACCATGGTTTCCACTTCTTGCTTTCACTAGAATATGCTGTGACGTAGTCATCAATTGTGGCTCAGCTGTAGCTCTCTTCCTATCCTGTACAGGAGTGGACAATATTCAACAAACAGCAATGATGTGGTAGGAAATAGGTCTGAGGAAGAAGGTCAAAGATAAAGTGTTTCCCTAGTATAAGTCAGGCCAGGTTAAATACCTAGTACTACACAGAAGCAAAACAAAAACACACAAATAAGGACGTAAGAGGCTCACCCACTAAACAGCTATGAGAGGCTTTGCAAAGAAGGGACTGTCATAAGTGTTCCTGTCATCCTACTGAGTGTGGCTCCTCATATGGCCAAGCCAGAGATCACTGTGGCCGAAGTTAATGCTCTCTCATTCCCACACAACAGCAAGTACTCAACCTCGTAATGAAGCTGCCACTACAGGTCTCTACTGCTTCTGTGAAACAGAGCAAGGATAAGAGCTACTATGTTTATGTAAAGACCTGATGTGTGTGTGTGTGTGTGTGTGTGTGTGTGCGCGCGCGCGTGCGTGCGTGTGTGTGTCTGTTCTATCTTCATTACTTCTCAGATTCTTCAGTGAAAGCAGTTTGGACAAAGATGCCATCATTTAATGCTCAAAATTTATATTGAATATCCCCTGTGAGCTGTGTAGATGAAGTCACTTAGTGAATGATCTATGAACTACTCTAGGTCTAGAAACAACGTGTGGAAAAATGACTTTGTGATAACTGCATTGGAGAACTATTCATTTTACAGCTATGTAGATATAAACATGCATAAAACTATATCCACAACATAGTGAAGTTGGTATTAAAGAAACCAGAAGGCAAATGGTTTGTCATTCTTTCGTGTGCTTGGGCCACATCCTCTTTACTATGCAGGGATAGCTTTTCCAAGTTCCAGCAAGAAGTTCCTCCACTACTTACTAGCTTGGATTGCAGGTTCAATTATTGCTAAGTTCATTATTCAGACTTCTGGGACAAACAATGTCCATGAAATTATGTAACTTGTTAACAATGGACTAGCACTATCTGGGGTGTATATACAATTGTTCAAAATCTTAATGTATTGGGTGAATACTGGGGCTGCATTTCCCAATAATCACATTGCTGGGAGTTGCTATTTGTTTCTTAATTGCTGGTAGAGTGTTTCCTTTTCAAAAACTTCTCTCCAAGCTAATTAGGTGTTCTTCTGAAGATTTTCTATATCCAAGCTGTGTTACTTAATTTTAAATTAACTGTAGCAGTCAGGAAAATGTAATACTTTAAAATATAGTGCTTTACATTTTAATAAACATGTATTTTTAGTTTTAGATTATAATTACATCATCTTAGTATTATTTCAGATGGTAATGTGAAAAATACTCACCTTATCTTAGTATGTTGTTACTTATGTCTAAAACATACTTCAAATTCATCTTAAAATCCTCCCACCATTACTGTGATTTCCACAGTCTCACCCTTCCTTTTCCTATATTTATATGTAGGCTTTACTTATTTATAGCTATTGTGTGACTAACACTATTATTTTCATTTTGTTATTTGCCCTACTGTAAGTGTTTTTTGCTATTGCTCTGTGGTCTTTAATACCACTCATAGCTACATAATATTTTACCAGGTCAATTAAATGTCAATTTACTATAAATAAATATAATACTGTCTTATTGTTGAATTGTTGCCATATTTCCATTATCTAGTAACATAATAGTATACATAATATAGAATAATTCCTCTATTTTGTTTTTTTTCTCATTTCTATTTTTGTGCAGGGCACTCTAGAGGTAAATTTTAAGAGTCACAGCACAACTTTTGTCTCTTTTGTAGACCTTGATATTGGTGACAAATTGCTTTTCTAAGGATATGCACCATTTCCTATCCACAAGCTATGTGCTAGAATGCAAGGCATTCAACTATTATCTATCTTAATTATTAAAAATCTCCATATATACTGTCAAATGTTAATAATTCAAGGTTTTAAAGATGTTTTGAGGAGCTGGTGGGTTCACTTAGTGGGTAAAGGCACTTGCAACAAGCCTAAGGACCTGAGTTTAATCCTAAGTCTCACATGGTGGAAAGAGAGAACCAATTTCTACAAACTGTCTTCTGACTCCTACACCCATCCTCTGACCTCCTCATGCATGCAGGCTTGCGCGCACACACACAAATAACAAATGTAATAAAATTAAAATGTATTATCTATGTAATAAGGTCTTTATTATCGGGAGGCAACATTATATCTCACATGAGCCAATATACCTATCTTGGGTCTCTGTTAAATTACGTCTGCTTTGAGTTGTATGTAGGTTTCATCATTTTATGCACTTAAGTTCCTCACTTTATTGGTCTATCAGTCAGAAGGAAGAAACTCTTGGGAGTCCTTTGAACATATACAATTTACTATTGGGTCTCATCAGGTACAACTATATTAACTATTAAATGTCAGGAAGGGAGCAATGAAAGAAGCCATTCTCTCTCCTGAAGCTAAGCAAAAATACTCAGCAAACAGGGTGTGTTGGGTGGCACTGACACCTCAGTCTCATGGGAAGGAAGAGCAGCTCAGCCAAGACTGCAGTTTCAGAGGTCAGAGGAGACAACCTGGGCTTGTTGCCTTGGCCTTTACAAAATCAATAGTCAATGGGGTACAGATGAGTTACCATGGTGATGCAATGAGAATGACAGGGAAATAAGAAATCAAACTCCAGCTTCCAAGTTCCCATTAGCACCTTCTCCTGAAAGAACATAGCAAGACAAGCTTGACTGCATAAATATGGCTTTCATACAATAGCCCAAATAGGGCGTAAAAGAATGCATTTAGGCAGAAAGGCAAAGGACTAATGATTGTGTAACATACACAATCATCTGTCCATATGCATGGGGTCCACATCTGAAGATTCAGTCAATCACACACATAAAAATGAAACAAAACGATATATACATTGAGCATGTACAATTTTCTTGTTGTTATTCCATAGCCACACAGCATACCAATTATTTGAATATCATGTACATGACATTATATATCATGTTATCTAGAAATGTAATATAGAGGAGAATGTACATAAGGTCTGTGTTAATAGTGACATACTATAGATGAGACTTGAGTATTTGAGTACTTCAGTATCCGCAAGAGCCCTGGTAGGACCTCTCAAGGATACTGACAAATGATTGTACTGGAAGAAGTTAGGGTAATTGCTTAAATTCCACTGAAGATAAACCTCTTCTGACACTTTTAAAATCATAAGGAAACTTCATTCAAGATTTGTAATAAAAGAAAGTGATTATCTCAACTTTCAGCACAGCAAGGAGATGTGAGGATTGGGTCTTTATAACCAACAAACCAAGTAAGGAGGTTGGCAGATGGAAAAAGTGACTAAGAGAAGACATCAGAGATGGACATTCACGCGAAGTCAACTCAACATGATTCTTTCTTAAAGCAGGTCAAAACCTCAGAGATGGGAAATGATGAATTTGAAAAGCTGCACTAGGCAGACCAAAGATAGCCAGAGGCCAAGATTAACATGTAGTTGAGAAGTGGGTTCAAAGAACCTTAGCAGTTAATTTGATTGGAGTGGCCATCAAACATCTGAAATGTTTTATGCCTGCTGTGTGTGTGTCTTCATCCCACAAGGAGAGGGAGGTCTATGAGAACTTAAGATTGCATTACTTACCGTATACGTTAAAAGATTTGGTGTTACTTACCAATATTACTGGAAGTTCCTATAACCATAGGTTAATATTATTTTTTTAAATGTCTAATGTTCAAAATAGAATTCATTTAAACACAGACTGGCAAGATGTCTAATATCATAAGGGTACATGCCACCAAGCCTGACAATCTAAAAGGGTACCTTTAGATAAACAATAAACAAAGACAGTATAAAAATTTAAATTTACAAGAGGTAGATAGACATCCAGCAGGGCCTTTGGAACCTACAGCTTCCACAAACCATTGAGTACAACTGGCCTTTACAGGTAGATCAGAGAGAGACTAATCACCTTCCTAGTACCTGCTATGGTTTGCCTAGCTGTTGAGAAAAAAATGACAAGCTTTTAAAGAAAGTAGAAAAGATGTTCTGAAGATTTCAAAAAAAGCCACTGCCATCAGGTACAACATGGGATTGTTCAAGTCAAGTAGACAATTAAAACAAACAAACAAAAACTATGGTGGTAGGAGCTTTTGTGGTAAATATAGACAGCATGCAAAAAATCATAGGTAATGGAAACCGAGCTGTAACAGTGCTAAGAAAACATATTGAGACACTCGGAAATTAAAGAATGCTGAAATAGAAGCAAAGCTTTTGACATGTTCGTCAGTGGACTGAAGTGACTCATAGGGAGGTCATTTGAAACTCCAGAAAAGGATATTCAAAAAATGGATAAATTAAGAAAAGACAAGATCTCCTGAATAAATTGGGAGCATGGGGACCTTGAGAAAGAGTTGAAGGGGAGGGGAGAGGCAGGGAGTAGAGCAGAGAAAAATGTAGAGCTCAATAAAAATCAATTAAACAAAAAAGAAAACCAAGCAAAATATCCAAGTCTACATGGTGGTTTTAAGAGATGTAAGATTATTACTGGAGTACTGGAACAAAATAATGAAAGGACTGAGAAAATATTTGAATAATGTATCTTTCAAAATTGGTAAAACGAGAAACACAAAGTCAGGTTGCTGAAAGAACAGTGAGCAGGATCGCTCCAGAATATTTAAGCCAGGTGAACCTGTTTGTTTGCTTACTTCTTTTCTGCAGGCTTATTATAATTGACAACAATTATAGGTCTATAATTTTCTTACTTTACATTCTATTCCTATAATAAAGACTGTAACCAAAAGCAACTTGAGAGGGAAAGTGTTTGTTTAGCTTATGTGTATGGATCAGAGTTTATCAATGAGGAAAGTCAGGACAAAACCCAAGGATGCTCAATCGTGCTACAAGGATATGTGCCCAAATATGTTAATAGCAGCATTGTTTGTCATAGCCAGAACCTGTAAACAACTTAAATGCCCCTCGACCAAAGAACGGATAAGGAAAATGTGATACATTTACACAATGCAGTACTACACAGCAGAAAAAAAATAATGACATCTTGAATTTTTCAGGAAAATGGATAGAGCTAGAAAACATCATTTTGAGTGAGGTAACTCAGACCCAGAAAGACAATTATCACATGTACTCACTCATAAGTCTTTTTAAACACAAAGCAGAGAAAACCAGCCTACAATTCACAATCTCAGAGAACCTAGACAACAATGAGGACCCTAAGAGAGACACACATAGATCTGATCTATGTGTGAAATAGAAAAGGACAAGATCTCCTGAATAAATTGGGAGCATGGGGACCTTGGGAGAGGGTTGAAGGGGAGCGGAGAGGCAGGGAGGGGAGCAGAGAAGAATGGAGAGCTCAATAAAAATATACCATTTAAAAAAAACACCTCAAGGCAAGTCCCTGGAACTGGAGAAGAGGCCAGAGGAACACTGTTAACTGTCCATGGCTTGCTCACCTGTTTTTTTATACTATTCAGAACCACCTGCCCAAGGATGGTGATGTCTATGGTGGGCTGGACCCTCACACACCAATCACTGAACAAGGAAATGCTCTATGGACCAGTCTGATGGAGGCATTTTCTCAATTAAGACTCCTCTTTTTCAGATGACTCTAGCTTGTGTCAAGTAGACAAACAAACAAACAAAAGAAGACTCAGCACAGCATTATACATATAGTTTGTGCCATACGTTTATTATAAAATGATTAAGTCAAATGAACTAACCTGTCCATAAATGAATATAACACCATTTTTGTACTAGAAAATTTAAGATCTCTCTTGAATTTACTCTCCTCTCTCTCTCATCACCTCTTCCTCTGTCTTTGCCTGCTCTCCCAAGCCTATTCTCTCTATGGAAAGACAGGGGCTTATGTAGCTCAGGCTGCCTGGGAACTTATAATCCTCTTGCTTCAAGCTCCTGACTGAGCACGTTCACTGGTGATACCATATTTGATGAGTGATTTTCAAGCACACGTTTATTATTATTAACTGTTGTCACCAGGCTGAACACTGGATTCACAGAACTTAATCATAGTTGGGGTAATTTTTACTTATTGATTCCTTAGCTTCTCAGGCCCTGTCTGCAGCCTCTATCAATCTACCTGCTTCTGTGAGTTCAGCTTATTAAGAATTCAAGTGTAAATGACATCAGGTCATATTTCCAATCCTGGGCTAGGCTTCCTTTGAAGGCAAAGTATATTGCAACTTTATCTGTGTCATTCTTTGTATCACTGTTTCCTTTTAATACTTAATGCATTCTACTATACAAATACACATATGTGAGGCTTGTACACACACACACACACACACACACACACACACAGAGAGAGAGAGAGAGAGAGAGAGAGAGAGAGAGAGAGAGAGAGAGAGAACATTTTCTTTATTAATTTACCTGAGTGCTGTGGGAGCTCCTTCCGCTCCTTCAGCCAATAGCTTTTAAGATACCAGTCCACTTGGGCTTGGTCTCGGTTGCTTTAAAAAGCAGTGGTAGCCATGTGCTCACTCTCTTGCTTCCTGCTTCTGGCTGTTAGACCTCGTTCCTGATTGCACAGAGTGCTGTTGTCTGGAACCATGATCTGTAAGTTTTTTTCCTTTAAATAAATAACCATTTTATTAATCATAATTCCAAACTGGTATGGGATTGTTTTCTGACTTACACCTTCATCTGGCACCCAACGTTTGGTTTTAACCCCACCTGCTCGGCTGCCTCCCCACGTGGATTTAAACTCCATGCCTCCCAGGCTCCATGGGCCCAGACAGTCTCTGCCTGCCTGGTTTGCTCTTTTCTGAGTGGTTTTTAAATCCCCCTTGTAGCGCAGCGTTTAAGAGGCACGAGTCAGAGCACAAGTGGTTGCAACCCCTTGGGGTGACTCTTTGTCATGTGGAGTCATACTCAGGTTCTGGGTTGCTGTTATCCACCCCTGGATTCTGGGTTTCTGGTTCTGTGTATGGAATTGATTTAATTACACTTACTTTGTTGAACATCTCATATTTCCCAGTTTTTAGCAAATACTGAGGCAGACACTGAAACAGGACCCTGTATCTGTCACCACTGCGTTCTTTCTAGTCATGACTCGACAACAGCGCCACCTGCTGGATAATAAGTAATATGTCAGTTTATATTTCCATTGCAACTTTTACTGCTTTCTTTACTACTAATACACTGGATTATATCATGCGAGGTTTATATGACTATAGGGATACCTCAATTTACTGGTTACTAGGTTTCAGTTTTCTTTCCATATTCTATCATTAAGGAAGAATATGGCACTCCTAAGAACAATACAGTCTTTACGGACTAATAATGAACGACTAGTTGAAAGGATTAAAATTATTGAAAATCAGAGGTTATCTGAACAAGTGGATACTATGATACGCAAAATTGACTCCATGTCCAAGGGTACTAGGAAGTTCCCTGAAAGGGTTCATACTGTTGAATTTGACATTCAGAAGATATCACAAAGTTTTGATAAGGTAACAGACAGAATGTACCTCCAGGATGGCAATTTACATGATATCCAAGAAAAGTTCAAGGAGGACACGTTATCTTTGAAGGGAAACATTAAAACCTTGGAATCACAGGTGCAGAATGGGGGCCAAAAAAAAAATGATACCTTAATGAAATCACTAGAAACATATGAAGGTCAGGAGATTCAGGCTATGAGAGATATGATAAAAAGATTTGAAATGATTGAGGAAATTATTGGAGCTGGTGAACAGAGTAAGAAAGCACAAGGGCAGGATACAACATCACCACTGCCTGTCAGAACTGGTTTACCCAGGGTTTTAGCATCGTGCCCTATAATTTACTCTGACAAAGTGTCAACTTCTAAAGGCTCAAAGGCCAAAGAAGGCAGATGGATGCCAATAGGAATGAATGATCTAAAAGAAATTAAGCAAGCTGTCATTAATTATGGCTTGCACTCTGCATTTGTTAAGGAAATAATAAGGAATTGGGCTTCTAATGTCAGAGGTACCTCCCATGATTTCTCTCAGTTAGTGTTGCAGTATTGGATGATGAACCTTCCTTAATGTTTGGAATTTATTTCAGAGAAGAATCCAAACATATGGAACAGCAAGGAAGGGTAAAAGGTGTGGAGGTTTCCCAAGATCAAATTCTTGGCAAAGGAATGTATGCTGATCCACAGGTCCAATCTCTTTACGATGAGGAAATATTGTCCCTATGCCACAAAGCAGCCTTGAGTGCTTGGGATAGGATACAAGAAATAGGAAAAAGGCTCAAATCATATACCAGGTTTAGGTAGGGACAGAGTTTACTGACTTTATGCAAACATTAATTAAGGCTCTGCAAATAGGAGTAACAGATCCAGAAGCTAGACGAATGATTCTTGAATCTCTGGCTTTTGAAAATGCAAACTTAGAATGTAAAAAGATAATTGGGCCTTTAAGGTCTAGATCAGCACCTATGGATGAATGGATTCAGGATACGATGAATGTTGAGACGTTTGGCTATAATGATGAATCTTGGTTAGGAGAAGTGATTTCCAAAGCAATGAGGAGACATCAAACTGCCAAATGTTTTAATTGTGGTAAATTAGGACATCTGTAAAGGGATCGTAGGCAAGGAATTTCTAGGAATGATATCTCCTCAGGGAATGACAAAAAAAGGAGACCTCGGCCTTTAGGTATATGTAGGAGATGTGGTAAAAGCCAACATTGGACCAATGAACGCAGGTCAACAACAGATAGACAAGGCAACCCAATACCATCGGGAAACCCCTTGAGGGGCCTCTCACTGGCTCCCCAAGCCAAAAGCGGCCCAGTCATTCCCAGTTACAGTGGAGAATGTGTATCACCAAGAAAATTAAAAAATCCAATGCATGCTATAGAAAGCAATACAGGTCTAAATGATGGGTTGAATGTGGAGGATGAGTCAAAAAATCCAGTAGGACAGAGTAAATGTATATTTTGGCAGACTTCTATTAACAATCAAAGACCAAAGCTAAGAGTCTGTATAAATGGCTTTTTTATTGAAGGCTTATTAGACACGGGTGCAGATGTAAGTATCATTACTACAGAATCTTGGCATCCGAATTGGCCCCTTGAAGAGGTAGATGTTCAGTTCCTGGGAATTGGAACTGTATCTCATGTAAAACAAAGCATGAGATGGGTTGGATGCATAGGGCCTGAAGTACCTAGGTTACAGAATAGGTTTACAGAAAATTAGAACACAAAAGGCACAAATTATGAGAGACCGGTTACAGACTCTTAATGACTTTCAAAGATTGTTAGGAGCCATTTCCAGTCTACGACCATCTGTTGGGATAACACCTGATCTAATAGTACATTTAAACAAAACCTTAGATGGTGATAAAGATTTGAATACTCCCAGAGAATTAACAGCTGAAGCAGAAAAGGAATTGACAATGGTTGAGGAAAAATTACAGAAGGCACATGTGGATAGGGTGAATCCAAATCTTAGTTGTATCCTAGTCATATTGCCTTCCAGAATTTCTCCTATGGGAATTTTAATGCAGAGGGAAGATATTACTTTAGAATGGATATTTATACCACATAAACCAAGTAAAAAATTAAAAACTTATGTGAAAAAAGTATGTGAATTAATTATAAAAGGTAAACTGAGACTTCGTCAACTGGCAGGTATAGATCCAGCAGAAATTATAGTGCCTTTTACTACTGATGAAATAAAAAAGTTATGGGAAGACAATGAACCATGGCAAAGAGCTTGTGCTAATGTTTTGGGAGAAATTAATAGCAACTATCCCAAAAGTGATAGACTTAACCTCATTTGAGAGAATTTCTTGGATTCTTCCTCGAATTGTATATGATGCTCCAATAACTGGAGCCTGTACATTTTATAGTGATGCAAATAAATCAGGGAAAGCAGGATACAAATCAGAAGAATTGAGTAAGGTGGAACAAAGCACTTATACTTCTGTCCAGAAAGCAGAATTATATGCCATTCTTATGGTGCTAAGGATTTTAAAGAACCTCAATATAATTACAGATTCACAATATGCAGAAAGAGTTATCTTACATATTGAAAACTCTGAATTTATACCAGATGATACAGAATTGACTTCATTGTTTATCCAGGTGCAAGACATAATCAGGAATAGGCTTTGTCCTATGTACATAACACACATCCGATCCCATACGGGTCTGCCTGGTCCTCTAGCACAAGGTAATGCAGAAATTGATCAATTATTGATTGGAAGTGTGTTGCAGGCCTCAGAATTTCATAAAATACTTTACTTCAATAACAAAGGTTTAAAGAAAGAGTTTTCTATTACATGGCAACAAGCTAAGGAGATTATAAAAAGATGCCCTACTTGCTCTTTCTATAATCAAACACTGTTGCCTGCAGGAAGTAACCCAAAGGATACTCAAAGGAATGAAATCTGGCAGATGGATGTTTTCCACTTTATGGAATCTGGTAAATTAAAATATGTACACCACACCATAGACACGTATTCAGGTTTCCAATGGGCAACTGCCCTAAGCTCAGAAAAGGCTGATTTGGTAATCACACATTTATTGGAAGTTATGACCATCATGGGTATACCTGCACAAATAAAGACAGACAATGGTCCAGCATATGTATCTAAGAAACTGAAATGCTTTTTTGCTTATTATAATATAAAGCACATAACAGGTATACCAAATAATCCTACAGGTCAGGCAGTTATAGAAAGGTCAAATCGTACAATAAAGGATATTCTGAACAAACAAAAAGGGACGGAAAATACCCCCAGAAATAGATTGCATAATGCTTTGTTAACCTTGAATTTTCTTAACGCTAATGAGAAAGGAACAATGGCAGCAGAGAGTCATTGGATAATGGAAAAAACTTCTAAATTGAATCAACCAGTATATTTCAAGGATGTGTTGACCTCACAATGGAAACCAGGAGATGTACTATGTTGGGGAAGGATTTCGCTCTTGTTTTCACAGGAGATGAAAAATTATGGATACCATCAAAATTAATAAAGATTCGCTTTGAAAAGGAGAAACATATTGAAACAGAGAAATGACAGTTCCTCCACAATGGTGATAACCAAAATGGTGGTAAGAAAAACATTTAGGATGGGGACAGGGTCCTGTTCTTGTCTTTGCAGGAAAATACTCTTCAAAAAATCAAGAAACTCCTGATGCTTGAATGATGACAGGTAGAAAATAACTATCCAATAAGGATCATCAAGAAAATCAAATATGGTTCATAAGTACAAATGATACAATGTATATATTTATATATATGTATATGTATGTCTGTATATGTTTATGAATATATAGAGATGGTTTTAGAGTTGGACAGTGGCTCTGTCTTTCTTTAAATCCAAGAATCTTGTTAAAAGAAAAAACCCAGTGTTTCTATCTCACATCAAGAGCCGTTTGATGTGGGACAGAAAGAAAAAAGAATTTAGAAAACATCTTTGTAGTATGGAGGAGAAGGCTCATTCCTGGCACCCGGCTCCCTGTGCAGGGCCCCTTGTTCTGTCCCGCCCTGCTCCCAGTGCCCTAAATAATTACGCTGAAACTGTATTCATTTAATTACTGCCTGGCCCATTAGTTCTAGCCTCTTATTGTTTAACTCTCACATCTTGATTAACCCATTTCCATTAATGTATATTGCCACTTGACTTTGGCTTACCTGCATGAGTCTAACCAGTATCCATCTTGGGCTGGAGAAGCATGGCGTCTGCCACATTGCTTTCTCTCTCCCAGCCTTCTGTTCTGTCTACTATGCCCACCTAAGGGCTGCCCTATCAAAAGGCCAAGGCAGTCTCTTTATTTAACCAATGAAAGCAACAGAAATACAGAAGGACCTCCTACACCACATCTTTGCTTTTGTTCATATCTATTTTTGTCTTTATCATACCTTTCATTGAATATTTATGTCTGTATATGTCTATATAAATAATGTTTATGTTTTCCACAATGAACAATGAATTTTCATGCAGTAATCTTTGAAGTTTCCAGGAAGAAGATGGGGCCCCATAACAACATCTCCACCTGGTTGATATGACGTCATGAAACTGATACTGATACTACAAGACCTGTTTTGGGTACCAGCTGCACAAGATGGTTCCAACTTGGTTAACTGAAATGGTGCACATCTTTTACAATGTTTTGACCAGACCTCCACAAAATACTCAGAGACTATTTGCAATCTTATCAGACATTAATCTTCAAATTTTACTATTATTTTTCCTTCACAGGATCCCCTAGAAAGAACGTTGCCCCCATGACAGCTGGAAGTAATTCTAGAAGACGACGTCCCCTCTCCCAGCAAAGTTTGTCCTCAGGCTTAGGGACATCATTTAGGGGTTGATTATAATTGGTATATGGTTGAGGGTTGGGGGAGGAATTTTATAAGCTGAGGAACCGTTTTGAAAAAAAAAGAGGGAAAATTGGATGATGGAATAATAGATTGGTATTTGTGAGTTATTGTTTACAGACAATTACATTGGTACAGATTCTTGTATATTGATACAAAGTTAAATTATATTGAATATTGTATGCATGAATGCTTCTACCTCTGTTTAAAACATTTTCTATGTATATATATATATATGTATATATATATATATTTACCATATTGCAGTGTTCCTTTCTACCTCTGATCAAGATACTTGTATATTGTTTACATTTGGAGGTCAATGTGCTCATTTATTGCACAGTTGTTTATTGTCTTAGTCTTTAAGTTAGATAGGTATTATGAATTATAGATCAATAGTCATCTATGTTTGTCATATTTGTTAGTCATATAGTTAGACTAATCAGATTCTTTAGACATAATTGTTCCTGGCAGCATCAATCTATTCCAGAGAGAATGCTGAGCACCAAAGATACTCCACTTGAAGCCTGTTTCTTCTTGGCAAAAAACTGGCCTTTGGGCAAAGAAATGCCCATGCCTCAGCCACTGACAAGATATAGTATTCAGAAATGGATAAACAGGACTGTCAAATCTTGCCAAGACAGTGTAAGACGGTTTTGAAAAATTTCTTGTCTTTGAAAATGGTCTGTGGGTTATCCTAGGTCATAGCCAAAGTTGGTCACTTCAATGTTGCAAAATGAGACTTTGGGTGATTGCTCAGGTAGCTAATTGTCTCTGTCACATATTGCTCGCTTTGGAAGCTACTTGAGTGTACTTCCTGCCTGCTCAAGTAATATTATCTCCCTTCTCAGGCCTTTGATAGTGCTGAAGATTAGATAGTCATAGTTACCGTCCTCTTATGATCTAGCCAAGCCATTTCCTATACAAGACTTAGATTCCATAGGATAGAATGTTTATTAAAACATTTAGTATATGTTCCTTGCTTAATATTGTTTATGTTGATTGTAATTCTAATCTTATACTTAATATCTGTTGCTAGTGTATATTGTTTTGTATTGGTTTTAGAACTCTCTTACTTAAACAAAAGGGGGAGGTGCTGCAGGAGCTCCTTCTGCTCCTTCAGCCAATAGGCTTTAAGATACCAGGCCACTTGGGTGTGGTCTTGTTTGCTTTAAAAAGCAGCGATAGCCATGCTTGCTCTCTTGCTTCTGGCTTCCAGCTGTTAGACTTCGTTCCTGATTGCACAGAGGGCTGTTGTCTGGGACAGTGATCTGTAAGTTTTTTCCCTTTAAATAAATAAACATTTTATTAATCATAATTCTAAACAATTATGATTGTTTTGTGACTGAGGGTTATTTTAAAGATGAATTATTTTCTAATTTGTGTTGTTGTTGTTTTGGTAGAAGATTGGTTGTAAGTAAACACTTGATTTGTCTCTAGTCTGTTACACTGGCCTTTGTGTCTGGTCTGGCTTAGTGCCACTAACAAGGTGTTTTGATTCTTTAGCTTTGATGAATTCTGAAATCAAGTGCTAAGATATTTCTGCCTTTGTTTTTTTTTTTTTTCAGTGCAGCTTTTTCTCTTAGGACCTTGTACTTTATAGGCAGAAATTTTCTACCTTTATGAAAAATTCCATTAAAATTTCAATTAGGGACTTTATGGAATGGGTAGATCAGATTAGAGAATATATAGACTTGATATTAATTTTTATAATCCTAAGAAATACAGAATTTTGCCTTTGCTTAGTGTCTCTTCATTGTCTTTCATTAATAATATGTAGTGTTCAATATAAAGACTTTTGTTAGTTTATTTTCAATTACAGCTATTCTTCTCTTATACAATCAGTTTTATATTAAGACCTGCAGTGGGTGCTTGTAGAGTACCAAATCTCACATATATTATTTATTTTATACAGATTTTAATTTATAAGTTATTCAAGTAAGATATGAAGACAATAATAGCAAAGTAGATTTTAATTGTATGCTATAATAAAATTTTAAATGTCATCTCTGTCTGCCAAAATATTTTTTTTCTTGAATGGGGATGTTGGGTGACAAGAATACTTCAGTGTAATGTAGTCACTCCTCATATCATCGCAAGTATGCTTTGATATCTGTGACATGAAATGGAGTGAGACAAATGACAAAGTACTTATCACATATTGTGGCCATAATTGAGATTTAAAATGAGGCAGTAAAACTAACTTACATTTCTTTCCCTTCTTCAATTTTTCATGAATAGAAGACTGATTCTAATCATACATCTTAGCAACTTAAAGGTTCATTTTTCTTTCCTTATTAAATTTAAGCTTTGTGCTTTTTCACTTAAAGAAAGCATATCACAACTGCTCTTGGCATTTCTGAGCTTTGAACATCACCAAGCTCATATTTTCAGTCTATTACTGAGTAAAATAAGAGTCATAGTAGTGTAAGTAATATGGTACTCTAACACATCATCTGGGAACTGAGATGCTCATAGTATACCTAACTAACTAATGGCATAGACAGTGAGGATACACTGGCCAAAACCATAATTTACTCCACTCCTGAGACAAAGCTGGATGCTGTTAACAATCATTATACAACAGAATTCAAAATTTATGAATTATTTATTTCTGAAATTTTCCATTTAATTTGTTGAACTTTTGTTTATGTTGAGTAGCTGAAACTGTGGAGATTGATTCTGTGGATACTGAGCAAAACTCATTTATTTTAGAATCTTTTATAAATAGAATTGTTTTCCTGTAAAGACTTAAAGTTCTTGTCATACAGGCCTTGCACTTATTTGATTAGAGTTACCTCAAGATATTTTATGTTGCTTGTGGCTATTGTGAAGGATGATGATTCTCTGATTTCTTTCTCAGCCTGTTTATCATCTATACATAAAAGGGCTATTGATTTTTTTGAGTTAATATTGTATCCTGCCACATTACTGAAGGTGTTTATCAGCTGTAGGATTTTCCTGGTAGAACTTTTGGGGTAGTTTATTTGACTTCTTCTTTTCCAATTTTTATCCCCTTGATATCCTTTTGTTGTCTTATTGTTCTAGGGAGAACTTTGAGTACTATATCAAATAGATATAGAGAGAGTAGACAGATTTGTCTTGGATTTTAGTGGAACCACTTTGAGTTTCTCTCCATTTAGTTTGATGTCAACTGTTGACTTTCTGTATGTTGCCTTTAATATGTTTAGGTTTGTTTTTTGTATCCCTGATCTTTCCAAGACCTTTGTCATGGAGAGGTATTGAATTTTCTCAAAAACCTTTTCCACACCTAATGAGATGATCATGTGGTTTTTTTCTTTTAGTTTGCTTATATGGTTGATTCCATTTATGGATTTTTGTATGTTGTACCATCCCTACATCTCTGGGATGAAGCCAACTTGATCATGGTGGATGATTTTTCTGATGTGTTCTTGGATTCGGTTTGCCAGTATTTTGTTGAGTATTTTTGCATCAATGTTCATGAGAGAGATTGTTCTGTAATTCTCTTTCTTGGTTGCATTTTTGTGTGGCTTGATGCCAGAGTAACTGTTGCCTCGTAAAAAAGAGCTTGGCAATGTCCCTTCTCTTTCTACTGTGTGGAACATCTGAGGAGTATTGGTATTAGCTTTTCTCTGAAATTCTGGTAGAATTCTGCTCTGAAACTATCTGGGCCTGGGCTTTTTTTTTTTTTTTTTTTTTTGCCTGGGAGACTTTTGATGACTGCTGCTATTTCCTTAGGGGTCATATGTCTATTTAAATAGTTTATTTGTTCTTGACTTGATTTTGGCATGTGATACCTATCCAGAAAATTGTCCATTCCCTTTAAATATTCCAATTTTGTGGAATAAAGGTTTCTGAAGTATGACCTAATGATTCTATGGATTTCCTCAGTGTCTGTTGTTATGTCCCCCTTCTCATTTCTGATTTTGTTAATTTGAATACTGTCTTTCTGCCTTTCGGTTAGTTTGGATATGGATTTGGCTATCTTGTTGATTTTCTCAAAGACCCAACTCTTTGTCTCATTAATTCTTTGTATTGCTTTCTTTGTTTCTGTTTTATTGATTTCAGCCCTCAATTTGATTATTTCCTGGTATCTACTTCTCCTGGGTGAGTTTGCTTCTTTTTGTTCTAGAGCTTTCAGGTGTGCTGTTAAGTCGCTAATATAAGACTTCTCCATGTTCTTTATATATGCACTTAGTGTTATGAACTTTTCTCTTAGCACTGTTTTGAAGTGCCACATAAATTTGGGTATGTCGTGATTTCATTTTCATTGAATTCTAGGAAGAGACCCATGGTGATTCAGTGGAATATTGTTCAGTTTCCATGAGTTTGTGGGTTTTCTGTCGTTTGTGTTTTGTTGAATTCCAACTTTAAGACATGGTGATCTTATAACATACAGGGGATATTTTGATTTCTTTTTTGTATCTGTTGAGGTTTGCTTTGGTACCAAATATGTGGTCAGTTTTTTAGAAGGTTCCATGAGGTGCTGAAAAGAAATATTCTTTTGTGTTTGGGTGAAATGTTCTATAGATTAAACCCAGTTGAGTCATAATTTAGGTTAGTTCCTTCATTTCTGTTAAGTTTCTGTCTTACAGTCCTGTCCAGTAGTGAGAGTGGGGTGTTGAAGTCTTCCACTATTAGTGTGTGTGGTTTCATGTGTTATTTGAGCTTTAATGGTGTTTCTTTTACAAATGTGGTTGCCCTTGTATTTGTTCAGAATTGAGACTTCATCTTGATGGATTTTTTTCTGTGATGAATATGAAATGTCCTTCTTCATCTCTTTTGATTAATTTCTATTCAAGTCCAGTCATAGAGAGGAAGGATCGACAGTATGAGCAAAGGGGTCAAAACCATGATGGGGATACCCATAGAAACAGCTGACCTGAGCCAGTGGAAGCTCACTGACCCCAGACTAACTGCCAAGGAAACATCATAAGACCAGACTAGACCCTCTGAATGAGGGTGACAGTTGTGTAGCATGGGTAGTGGGTGGGACCACTAGTATTGGAATCCTTATTTATACCTAGTGCATGAACCGGCTCTTTGGAGCCCATTCCCAACTTTGTTGAATCCCCATGGGAGGATTCACCCTCTCTGAGAAGTGGAAGGGGTGGGGTGAAGATAAAGTAAGAGGAATGGGAGGGTGGAAAGGAGAGGGAACTGAGATTGGTATGTAAAATAAGATTACTTTTAAAGTAAAAAATAATATTAAAAATAATTGTTTTCCAGAGTGATTTTTTTTTACATATTATGGTTAGTATACCCAAACACACCGATTTTTATATCTTTTAAATTTTCCATAAATTTACCCAGTTTTAGCCACAGTTTTTGTGCCTGTATGTATTTGTATCTATCTATCTATGTGTGTTGTAGTTTTTTATTTATGACATCATGCCACCTGTTGCAACAGAAATACTTCTTTCAGATTTTGATGGCTTTTAACTTTCTTTTCCAATTGTTTGGGTTAAGATATGCAATACAATACTGAATATAAGCAGTAAGACTCAGTAGAATGAAGGGTACAAATCAAAAACCATTTCAATATATCAAAAAAGCATTGAAGGAAATTCAATAATGCTTATATTTTACTTTCTTATTTAAATACTTTATGTAAGTATCTGCTGTATGCTCAGTCCACTCTTTCTGTATCCATTACTTCTCTTCCTGACCCTTCTGCCTTTTCCTTGTCCCCTGTGTTTCCTTAGAAAGTTTGCTTCACTTTCATGTCATATACAAATACATGCTTTTATGAATAGATATAAAATCTAGGAACTACAAGTGAGAGAAAATGTATTTTCCTTTCTGAGACTGGTTTAATTTGCTTAATATATGTATCTCTAGTTACATTAAATTATTAACATTATTTATTTATTATTATAACTTTGTTAATAGGATTAAATATTAATTTGTTCATCTTTATGTCTGAAGAATGTTCCATTGTGTATATATAGCATATTTTCTTCCTCTGCTCTAGGCCATCTAGGTTGGTTACACAGTGCTACAGTGAACACCGATGTGAGGTATCTCTGTGATATGTTCATGTATAGTCCTGGTGTTGTGGGATTATGACCTGTTTAGCCAATGGCTTTTGAGAGTTTCAAGCCCTAGGGCATGATTGTGTTGGCATACCTGACTGCTTAAAAGCTGAGAGGAGGGCTCTCTGACTCTCTTGCTCTGGTGCTCTCTCTTGATGTGGTCAAGAAAGCAAGCAGCACCCCTGGGCAGAATGGCCTTGACGAAGGCAGCTGGATCAGCACCGGCATCTGCTTTGTTCTGTATCTGTGATTTTGTCTTTTCTTTGCACTCCTTAATAAATTAGTTTTTAGACTTGCGGAGGTTCCTGCATCAGTCCTTGAGAGTTTTGGTGAGTCACATGGCAGATCTATTTTTAGATAGTTAAGGAAACTCCATCCTGACATTGATAGTGGACAGTTTATATTTCTATCAGCAGTATGTGTGTACTCCTTTTTGTCCACACTCTTACAAGGATTTATTGATATTTCATTTTGTCATGACCATAATGCTAGGAAGAGTAGGACAGAATCTGTATTTAGTTCAAGTTTGCAGTTATTTGATGACTACTGATTTTTTTCTTACATCTATTGGCCATTTGTAAAATTCTTTGAGAACTGTGTATTCATGTCATTAGCCAATTGATTAGCTTCTTTCTTGCTTGCTTGGTTTTTGAGTTCTTCGTACAATCTAGATAATGTTCTGTCAAACGTGCAGTTAGCAAAGATTTTTTCCCAGCCTATAATTTATGTATGTATAAATTAAATATCTATATATTCCAATATACCAATGGCCAACAAGCACAAGAATAAAGCAAATTTATCAGTCACTAGGAAAGTGCAACCCTGAACAAAAGCCCACATTACAAATCCACTGACATGATAGAACAAAGTTAGTCAAGAGAAAAGAATTGGTATGAATGTAAAAAGATATTATATATTGATAATGGAACTCTAAAGTGGTATAACTTTTGGAATAGTATCTTGCAGTCCCTCATATAATTCAACACAAAGTTACCAGCAAAAGCAAGTGTTCATCTTAGTTCTCACCAGAAACATACAATGACAAGTCAATGACCAACTGATAAGTGGATAAAGAAAGTGGTGTATTGATATTGTAGCCTATTCAGCTCCAAAATGGAATAAAATACTAATGCATGCTGGAAATTATAGAAATAATTATAAACACTGTGCTAAGTAAATAGTTAAATTACCAAACTGATATATTATTTCATCTATATAAAATGAGCAGGGACTGGAGAGCTGGCTCAGTGGTTAAGGGCACTGACTGCTCCTCCAGAGGTTCTGAATTCAATTCTCAGCAACCACATGGTGGCTCATCCACAATGAGATCTAGTGCCCTCTTATGGCTTGCAGTATACATACAGACAGAACACTGTATACATAATTAATAAATAACTTTTTAAAAAAATAAGGAAAGTATCTGAGAAAAGAAATACTGTGAGGACATAAAGTAATGGGTTAGTATGGTGGAGAAAATAAGAGGGTCTGGAGGGTGTTGTGGAGGAGATAAAATGTTAAAAAACACTATTGGTGGTGATAACTGCACTCAGTTATACATGTATGAATGGCCATTGAGTTGTTCTTTAAAATTGTTGAATTGTATATTTCAATAAAGCTAATCCTAAAGTAAATAGATGAGAAATCTGTTATACTGAGACAAATAAAAGATACTTGGAAAGTCAGGCCTAGTGACACATCCTTTTGATCCCTGAACCAGGAGGCAGAAGCAGGCAGACCTCCGTGTGTTCCAGGTCAGCCTGTTCTATATAGAGATTTCTTGAACAGCCAGTGTTATATAGAGAGAATCTTTTTTAGCAAAAGCTAGAGGAGTTGTGTTTATGTCAGATAAAGATTTCTAAGCAAAGAAATTATCACATATCAAATATGCCAACCTACATTTGTATAACTCATCCAGCATTAAATAACAGCATGTGCTTTTTGCTGAGGTTCACATAATAGGAAACTTTTTGCTGAGGTTCACATAGTAGGAAAGATTGTGTTCTGGACAGTTTAGTTAACTGAATGTTGAAACAATATACTATTTATAAAATGATATTGAAACTAAAACATTAACTCAAAGTAGAAAGTTGGTGGAAAAATACTAAAATGTAAATACTAAATAAAATAATAAAACTGTACAATGCAACAAATTCCACAGCTTAGAGGGAACCTTTGTAATGTTGAATACATAAAATTAAGGCATATTTAAAGTTAAGTTGATTTGGTTGAGTTTCCATCTTAGCACTAAAGGAAATAAATAATATAAACCTATAAAACTAAAAAAGAATAATCCAAATCGAAAATAAAAAGTCAGCCAACCAAATACAGTGCATGAACCTGAAGCTAGGATAGTGAATTAACAGAAAGACCATGGACAGGAATAGCGAACCCAGTACTATTGATCTCAGTCTCAAAAGAGAAACAGTGGACATATGAGTAAATCTTGGCCCAGGTATTTGATTTAAGTGACATTAGTGAATCCTTTGAAATTCACACAAATCTCACACAAATGTAGTTAGATAATCTGAACCAGCTTCTGTCCATTAAAAAGATGGAATCAATCATTAACATCTTTCTGAAATAAAAAGAAAAATACTAGACCTAAGTAATGTTCTCTTGTAAATGTACCAGACATGTTAGAACAAATTATACCAATTCTCTAAAATTAATTCCAAGAGATAGAAGTCAAGGGATCATTTGCTAATTCATTCTATTTGGCCTGATGCCAAAATCAGAGTAAGGTATCAAAAGAAAAGAAACTACAGACCAATAGCATTTGTGAACATCAGTGAAAAACCTGCTGAACAAAATGTTAATGAGACCCATCTATCAATGTAAGACTAAAATCAAAAGTCATATGTCAATTAAACTTATTCCAACCTACAAGACTATCTTAACACACACACACACACACACACACACACACACACACACACACACACACAAAACCCACTCCTTCACATCCTAAGGAATTCAAATGATCATACAAATTGGTGCAGAAAATGCATGGTGCAGGAGATTTGTCTGTATTCTGTCAATCATATCTTAAATAAACGCTGATTGGTCAGTAGCCAGGCAGGAAATATAGGCAGGAAACCAGACAGGAAGTAGAGGTGGGGCAATGAGAACAGGAGTATTCTGGGAAGCAGGAAGCTCCCTCAGCAGTCCTGCCTAGACAACCGAAGAAGCAGGATATGACCTGCCCTGCTGAAAAAGGTACTGAGCCACGTGGCTAACATAGATAAGGATAATGGGTTAATATATGTTATAAGAGCTAAAATGAATCCTGAGCTAATGGGCTAATAAGTTTATAATTAATGTAGACTCTCTGTGTGATTTTCTCTGGGACTAAATGGCTGTGGGAACTGGGCAGGACAGAAACCCCAATGAAGCAGGCCCTTCATGTTACAAATGCATTTGACAAAAATACTCAATTCATGATAAAAAAACCTTCCAGCAAACAGGAATGGAGGGAAAGTCTGATAAAGGTCACCCACAAAGGCCTAAGCCTTGATTGCAAAAGTAGAGTATCACTCGTTCTGTTATGGGAACCATGTAAGGTGTTTCCCCTTGCTATTCATAGTTAACAGCACAGTGGAAGGATGTCTATTGAGATGGAAGAAGTAAAACTATCTCATTCATGTTTGGTATGAGTGCCTACTTCAAAATATCCAAAATGAATAAATAATAATAAAAATTATTATTAATAATATCAGTAAAAATTCAATAACTAATCATCAAATATGCTTAGGTCACCTGGTAGATACAAGGTTTGTATGCAAGTATCAATTTATTTCCTACATGTTAATGATGAATGAATAGAATTTGAAATTTTAAATTGCTGTGATATTTATATCTTCACAAAAGTGGGACAAGACAGCTTATGCCACTCCCAGTAACCTTAGCTTAGCCAGGGACAATCTGAAGATCAAATACACAGTTACATTAGATTATATGCAAGTACAAAATCCATACACATCATACCATAGTCTTTTTAAAAAGTGACTAGACAAATTGGTAAGTGGGATAATGCAGGAAAATATCCTTTAGTATAGTCCCTTCTTCCAAGTCGTTGTGGGAAGGAGCAGAATTCCTAAGTTCTGAGAGATAGAGTACATGGACGGACATACTCTCCAGCTGCTCAAGGAGGAAAGGAAGGAAGCAGCACAACTCTTTTCAGAGAAGTAGGGCAAACCAAACCCCACCTGGAGGATGAATTCATAACCAGTTTAAATGCTGGTTAGAGCTCAATCCTGAAAGTAAAACCTAGCATGTCTTCTTGACATAGGTGTAGGGGCAACAACTAAGACCACATTAACAGTTAAATTCAACTTTTAGAACAGTCGTCTTCAGCCTTCCTGAAATTGCAACCCTTTAATACAGTTCCTCATGTTGTGGTGACCCCTAACCATAAAATGGTGCTTCATAACCATATTTTTTGCTGTTGTTATGAATTGTAATGTAAATATATGACTTGCAGGATATCTGATAAGTGAACATATAAAGGGGTCACAACCCACAGGAAGAGAACTGCCACTTTAGCACGTAACAAATGAAAATTGTTCAGGTACAAAAATGCTGTTTTTATGGGTGTCCTTAGAAAACTCTGCTACAAAGAAAATATGGATTCCCTGTCAGTGAAATCTTGATATTGTGATTTGTATTGACTATCAGCAATTCTGTAAGGCTGTTTTGGTTGAATTAGAGCACAGAGAATTATTCCTAGAGGTTTGCTCTTTCTTCTTTGTGCAAAGGCTCCTTCTGTTGTATGATATTTTGTTTGTCTTCTGACAAATAAACCTTGCCGTGAGGACAGAGGTTGGGAGCTAGCCACCAGTTAATCATAGAAGCCAGGCAGTGGTGGCACACAACTTTCATCCCAGCACTTGGATGGAAGAAGCAAGAATATCAGGAGTTCAAGGCCACCCTGGGCTACAAGAAATTGAGTCTAAAAGAGAAACAGAGCAGGGCAGTGGTAGGTCACACATTTGATCCCAATACTTGGGATTTCATGCTTTTAATCCCAGCCCTGCCAGGATGTGGAGCCAGGACTATAATAAGGTGATGGACACAGGATCTCAGACCCCATCCAGTCTGAGATTTTGTAGAGGTAAGAAGTCTCTGCTTCTCTGATCTTTTAGCTTTCCCCCTCCATATCTGACTCCTGGGTTTTATTGTTAATAATAATTAGATCACACTTCATCCTTCAGCATGGATGAAGAAACTTCTATTCACAACTTCCTGGAAATTATAATTCTCCATAGTTTTAGTGATGGCTTTGAATTCCCTAGGCTTTCTACACATTTCAGAAGTGAATTCAATGCTAGTTGGATATGAAATGAAGTCCAAAATGCTGATCTGAGCACTACTATCATAGCACTGCTATCCCAGCAAGAGAATGCAGCCAGAAGTGCATCTCAGTCTACCGCAGAAATGTTCTTAGACTTACTAACTCTAAACTGTCCACATTTCCACACCCACCAGCCCTTCATCCCACTTAATTGTCAAATATACATGGGGCAATTGCAAAAGAAACCAGAAGTCTTCTTTTACTCTTCACTTAACACAAACAAATTGGCTGAGTTCTGTAAAAAGAAATCCAAAGTAATTACGGTAAATACTTCTTATAACAATTACAGTCTCAAAATAGTAATCCTAAAACCATAGACTATAGTCATTAGTAGTAAGACCATCATTTCCAAGCCAAAAGCCACTTGCCTTACATTTGCTCTCAAAGGAAATGAAGAATCAGATGTTGGGTTACACAGCACTTTTTTTATTTACTTGTTTGTTGTTTTTTTCTATTTCTTGTTTTCATAAATTTTCCTAAAATTATCTAAAACATGGTTTCAGTGTCAAATCTGCAGTTCTCTGTTTCTACAGTCCCATTGTTCTTAGTGCCCTCCAGACCTTAGCATGACCGTCGCCATGTTGGCAGCACTATTGTGACCTTAAGACCCAGCATATAGGCCCCAACACCTGCCAAAAAGGGAACAGAGACCTAGTCCACAGCTTCAGGAAAGTTCCCAAGTAAAAAGTTTGTAAATGTACTAACTTTGCTTTTCAGTTTCTGTAGTTCTGCTACTTGCTAACTGAATTGTGCTAACCATGGTGTGGCTTTGTGCACAAAAATAGACAAAGAGCTCTGAGGCTTGTGGTTGCATGATTTTGGCAAGTTCCCTGTGAAGTCGCCAGCCAGCAATATACACTTGGTTTCTGTGTAGTGATAGTGTGGGTCTTGTAATTATTGTGTCCTTCGGTTGTTAAAGGGTCTTCTAATTCTGGTGATTGATGTAAGAGGTGCTGTGGTGTCAATTCGATTAGAACTTAATATCAAATCAATGCTCAGAACATTACTGGGAAAGAGAAGGTGGGTTTGCTTTTGCTAGCATGAGTGAGTACTGTATCCAATCCTAGTACCCACAACCTCCAAAAGGAAAAATCCCTATCTTTTCATATGTAAGGGCATTCACACCTGGCACATGGCAGACTGCATTCATTTACTATATAATATTGGTAAATTTGTTTTCCCCTAAGCTTCTTTATTTGCCTTAAATCTCTACCAGTACTTCTTAAGAGGCACCATTTCAGTAAGCAGTGATATAATTTCCACTGACTGCCTGAAATATTTCCATTGCCTCCTGCTGGGATCACACAGCATAGAGGAAAACATTTTGAAAATACTAATAAGCCCAAGACCTGGATATGGATAATGGAAGAAGAAAGAAGAGGGATAGCCTTTTCTGGATTTGAAATAGAAGAGATTTATATACTCCAGGGTAGAGCCAACAGAGACAATGTCTTTGCTTGTGCCAACATGAGGTATGTGGTTAAGGCACATGTAAGGCTCCAGGCTCAAATGTTATAGTTGTTGAAACCTGCCTAACTATTATATTGGATTAGAACCCAATATAAAAATATCAGGGAATTGTCATTGTACTAACAGACAGGGGAGATTTGAAAAATCAAACCACAGGTATTTATTGTGGTGATTTGAATAAGAACAATTCCCATAGATTCATATATTTAAATGCATAGGGATTGGCACTATTTGAAAGGATTAGGTGGCCTTATTGAAGGAAGTGTGTCACTTAGGATGGACTTTGATGTTTCAGAAGCCCAAGCCAGGCCCAGATCTTACTCTCTCTTCTTGCTGCCTGTGGATCCAGATGCAAAACTCTTAGGTACTTGCCCAGCACCATGTCTGCCTGCATGCTGCCATACTTTCCATAGTGATGACAATGAACAAAATCTCTGAAATTGTAAGCAAGCTCCAATTAAATGCTTTCTTTTGTAAGAGTTGCAATAATCATGGCATCTCTTCACAGCAATAGAACACTGAGTAACACATTTATAATCAACATACAATTAGCCATGGATTTAGTAAAATTTTGCCTTTGATTGTATTGTTTCTAGCAGTTGATTTCCAAGATGATGTATTTTCACAAAATTGGAAACTCTGTATTTTCTATTTGTTTTTTAATTAGACCCATCTTTTTTTTTTGCCTTTTTACTTCAGTTTGATCATGCACGGAAGTTCCATTGGGCAGATGGGCAGGTAATCGCCATGGTGGTAGGAAGAGAGGAGCCAAGACTCCTGGGCTGTGTGGACTGATAGGTGTGAGCTGACAGATCAGCTTTGGTGAAGGTGCCTTCTTCTTCCTGGCTGGCATTTTGAACAATGATAAGATCCTAAGATCAGCCAGGATTTCAAAGGGTGTGACTGTCGGTTCACACACATACAACACACACACACACACACACACACACACACACACTCAGAGAGAGAGAGAGAGAGAGAGAGAGAGAGAGAGAGAGAGAGAGAGAGAGAGAGATTAGACAGAGCACTTGACTTAAAGGTAGACTCTTGAGCCCATATTGAGATTGGGAAAATGAAAAATGAAATGAGTGGGTTTTGTTGTTGCTGTTCTTTGTTTTACTAACTTGAAGAACTCTATTCTTATTCAAAGGCTCTTATTCACTCAATTTGAAAAACATACTGAGAAATTTGAGCCCAAACAAACACAGAACCTGGTGTGTTTTGAGTTTTACTTTGTGAGAGATGTGATTGACAATTGTATTTAATCATCAAAACAAGTCAAATTAACTCAAAGAAATTGCTGGTCTAAATGTAAGATACAAAATCATAAAAGTATTAGAGAAAATCATAGGGTGCTTCTTTATCTCCTTGGGCTGTTAAATGCTCAGATTTGACAGCAAAACCAAAAGCAATCAAAGTAGAAAAATAAATAAATTAAGCCTCATAAAAATTAAAACTTTTGTGAATCAAGATATGTTATCAAGAGAGTAAAATGAGAGCCAAAACAATTGAGGAAATACTTACAAATCAAAATTCAAATAATTTCTTAAATAAAGAATCTAAGAATCTGTTCAACTTGTTGACAAAAGGATCATTCATAATTGCAAGCTGACAGTGAAGAGCTGCTTCCCCCAAAGAAAATACTAAAATGGCCAGATGAATGCACTGTAGGTGGAGAGAAAGGCAGCAAGAAAATCACAGGCATTAACAAGGGTTGGAAAAGACAGCAACACACTGCTGGTGGAGCTATAAGGCACAGCACTGTAGAAATGCTTGTTGCTTTCTCTAAAAATTAAATATAAGATTACCACAGTCACTGCACTTCCAACTCTAGAAATAAAAGCTTTCTGAATTTATGACTTCACAGAAATGCTTCCATAATTCACAGCACCATCCTTTTTCCTTTAGAAGTGAAACAACCCAGGTAAACAAGCCACAGTGCTCAAGTTAAGAAGAGCACAGAGAAAAGAAGTACTGATCCACACTACAGCTCGCATGAATCCTGAAAACAGTACCTAAGTGAGAAGATTCAGTTCAAAATTTCACACACTGCATAGAGAGAGGGTGATTAGTGTTTGCCAGGCAGGGTAGGAGGGAGGAATTAGAAGTAGTTACTTAAGGGAATACAGTGTTCCTGAGACAGAATGAAAACCTTAGTACTGAAGAAAGATGGTTTGTGATTCCTGTTTACCCATGCCCCTATAAATGTTCCTTTTACTTCAATTCAAACAGTAATTGTACTTTAGTATAGAACTTTCTTAAAGAAAAAAAAGTGTAGCTACAGTAATAGAAGTGGAAATATTTGTTAAAGATGAACACACATTCTTGAAAGAATACTTAGCAGGAGAGCAACAGCAAAGTAAAGGAAGATGCTCTAGGCGTCAAGACGGTCTGAAATCTTGTAGCTAAGAACAAAGGTTCTTCCCTGAAGATCAGCACCAACAAGGGGCTGTCTGTAGAGCTCACAGAACCAACAACTTGAATAAGGATGCAGCAATGGCGGCAAAGGAACCCCCATGGGAATGAAATCTGCAAGGGAATCCTTTAGCATTGGCAAGGAAAAAAAGCTGGTTTGAATAGATAGCAAATCTACCACCGAGACTGCCTCAGGAAGATCTCAGCAGCACACTAGGGTACCTTTTGGAGATGTTGCATTGTAGCAGGCTCAGCAGATTCTGGTACAGGATTGCCATTGGGAATACAAAAATTTGGGGTCCATGTCAGGCTTCATTTATGATCATCTGCCCCCTGCTGTGTGCCTAGAAGGACAGTGCAACATTAAATAACACCATGATAATTACATCATTAATGGTGCTCCTGCAAGGCACGACTAGTCCAGGGAAGAAAGAAGCTGCAGCCAGCAGTGTCCTCACATCAAAAGGCACTAAGCTTGGGTTTCAGAGTCCATCTCATTAACACCAAGGCCATCAGCTTTGGACCTGCTTCCCACCAGGCAGCCCACAGAAAGAAGCCTTCCTCATGCAGAAGGAAGTAAATGCATCTCCAGCTCCTGAAACTTATCCAACTGAACATCACCACATAGTGGTCCCTGAAATTAGGTACCATGATATCTAATGAGGATGCTGCTGTAGGGCCTCATCATCTCATTGCAACTGAGACGGAGACACTGTTCTGTCACTGGTGAAGAACAAGACAGACCACTATTTGTTACTTAAAGAAACCTGTCCCAACCTTTTACCCATGTGCTGGTCCCAGGGGATCCTTCCATTCCTCCGCTGACACTCTGCTGACTCAAGAGCCACCACCAGCTGGGAAGTGGCTTCTCATCTTCACAGCCAGAGAATCGTTTTTCTCTATTTTAAGTTATATATAAGTTCCCCACCCTGTTCTATTATTACATTTTAAACCTTCTATCTGAACCACAGAACCGACAGTAAGTGCCAAGGTGTGTTTAACTCATGAACCATTTGCTAGACCAGCTAAGGCTGACAATGTCATTGTTGAGTGGATAGGTGAATGATATTAGTTGAAGAAGTGAATGGAAGATGACTTATAGTACCATTTCTCTTTTTGAGGAGATTTGGTAGGTTGGAATTTGATAGAGACAGGCCAGAGGGTTATTCTCTAATGGCAACCTCCCCACCTGAGCCTTACCCATCTTTACAGATCTTGTGCTTCTCTGACTGCTTTTGCTAAGACAGAGATGAAGAGGAAGTGGAAAAACTACTTAATATCTGATGCCGATCCAGTGGGCATGCTCCTTCGTTCTGCAGGGCTGTTACCTGTCAGTGCTCACACCAGCTCCACCTTTTAAAAGGACAATGCAATACTGCCAATGTGTGCTAATAGTTTTATTAATGTCACCAAGGCACAGGGTAGATCTCACTTGTGAAGCTCAGTGTGGCCCCTTCTGCACTTGGACTCCTCAAATTGGTGTCATGGTTTCAGCGGAGTCTCGCTTGCCGTTTCTCAGTTCCTGTCATTGCACTTGTGTTATCCTTTTCATCTGCCAGCCATAGAAAGAAGGAATGGATGCCTGAATATTACTAAGAACACACTGGGACAGGACAAAGATTCCTCCTGAGCGCCCCACACGCATACTCTACTATCCCAGTTGTGAAAAGTCGCATTGGAATGTACCCAACTCTGTTCTAGAAACTTGGGCTGAGATGCCCCAGCTAACTTCCTACCTATGGCTTCTGTTAAGCTGCTTACTTGCTTTACTCCCCCCATAACATTACTTCTCCCTATAACTGCCAACCAGGAGTTAGTTTTCCTGTGACCTGTGTCTTTCAATGCTCCTCTGTGTGACATGCAGTCGCCTACTGGCTTAATACAGATTTAAAACTCAATTTGGACTTAGGTTGTGCTGAGCAGTCTTTGGGTCTCTCCCCTACAACACACATCACTGTTAATGCCATACAGGGTCATGGTCCAAGACTCACCACCCTCCACTTTAAACCCTATTTCACCTAGACCTTTGTTTGCTGATGCCCACTTTAAGTTGAATCAGAGAACGGCAAAATTTGGGAGCTTATCTTTTGAAATAGAAATAAAGAATTTACAGTTGCTTGCAAATCCTGCATACAGGCCCTTAAGTTGTCAAGAACAAGAGAGTATCTATTGCAATGCAAGGGGATGTGAAACATGCTTCCTGAAAACACACAGATAAATATATGTCTTCCTCCCAAAACAACAAGAGGAAGATTTAATTCAATGACCATAAAATGAAAGGTGTGGAAGGTCCTTAAGAAAAATTCTGGCCTAGGGGAAATAGGAAGACCTGGAAAAATAGTCTCTATGCCACAGTAAGGGTCCCTGGAGATAGATTCACTATCCAGGAAAGCAAAAAACAAAAAAAGCCCCAAACATCCTCTCTCTCAGGTCTCCAGATCTTGGAGTCCTAAGAGTTGGTCAGGGCTTTGACATAGCTACTTGTGCCAAAGGGCTAGAGTCCCACCTCTCACTGTACAGAAAGTTACAATCCCTACTTTCTATTCTTTACAAGGTCCACCTCTTAGTTAATCATTTCCAGTCAGAAATTGGCCAGGATTGTTGGTTATACTTAAGCCCTCAGGCCAATGTACTACACAGAGATAGCCAGACTGCCATCCTGTTGACTGACAAAAGTCATCGTGAAGGCAGAGATGGGGGGAGTTCAAATTAACATTAGAGAAGTTACAATGGGCCAGAACTTGTCTGATATTCAAAACCTTTAACTTAGGCACATCCCTTATACTAATGCCTGCTGTTCAGCCTTTCACGTTAACTCATTTGGACAACAGCAGTGCTACTGATTACCTGAAACCACTTGTTAGGCATCTACTAATGGCTTGGTTAAATGTGCCTTTTTTGATGCTTTCCAAACTGAGAATCCCCTTTTATGCATCTTAGTATAATTCTACCCCATGTATAACTATATAATGGGGAACAAGCGAGAATACATTTTAATATGGACCCTGACTGATGAAGTATTAAGTCGGCACAAATCAATAACCAAGCCAGCTCAATAGGAACGGGTGTTTTTAATGAAAGAAAAAGGGGGAAACTCACGCTACTCACGCCGAAGTCCTATCCATCCAGTGGACACCACATGGAGAGAGAGCATACACCTGTGTTCTCTCGATTTTTTACCTGGGGTCCAAGTGGCCACACCCCAACTTGATGTGATTGGTTATTTGCTTTTCCCCCATCACCTGACCACTGTGAGGGACAAAAAAGATGTGTCCGTCCTCATCCCACTACTGGTTGGAGCTGGCATAGTTGATTCAACAGTCACAGGCACATCAGCCTTTATCATGGGAGAGAAAAACTTAAAGGAACTAAATATAGAGGTTGACTAGAGTGCAGAGGTCATGAAAGTTTCCATTTCTAAACTAGAGCAACAGTTAGATTCTCTTGTGGAAGTGGTCCAGAAGTGGCCCAACAAAATCGGAGAGGCTTCAACTTACTTCTCATGACTATATATAGTTCTGGTAAAAACCTGATGTTTCTATGTTAATTGATCAGGAGTAATTAGAGAAAACCCTGACATGGATGGTAAAAATCTCAAAAAGAGAGAGGCATAAAGATCTAAATAAGATTGGTCCTTGTTCTCTTGGTACCCCTGGCTAACTACTTTGCCATCAATGCTTACTAGCCTTTAACTCTCATTCTGATTGGGTTTAATCGTGAAAGATTACAATGCATGTGTGACGTTCTTTGCTGAGTATCAGGATACTTACTGCATGAATACATCTTTGAAACTGCAAATACTGTCGTGATTTGCATCACCCCCACATTCTGTACCCTCCACCCCCACAGAGCCATTCCTGATGCCCTCAATCTTGTCTGAGAGCTATTGAAAATTGTGTTCATCCTAAAGAATCTGGAGGCATAAATGAGTGGAGAAATGTCATGCAATTCCAAAATCCAAAACATGATATTTGTCTTTAAAAAAATCTATTTGACCTTCTAGAAACCACATTTACATTTCCATCTATATGTGAATCTTTCCTCAAAATTGCGGTCACATTTTGCTTATAGCTTCATACAACAACTGTGGACACTTTCATATCCTCTTCCTGCTTGTTGCCCACCAGCCAATTGTCACCTTCTCCAGCAGAGTTACTAAGAGGACTTTCCCAAATAAAGCTACACAATAATTGATCTTGATGCTAAATGAGATCTAAGAGGTTTTCTTGCCTTTATTTGTGGTAAATATGGTTATCTTTCCCATTTGTCTTCCTGCTCTGGTTTGTGACTTAAAGTTCTATCCAAAGAAAAGGAAAACGGAATTCTAACTTTCGCTCTCATTTTTGTTGCTGTTGTTGTAATGGGTGCTGTTTTGACAGCACCTCCCAGGCCTTTCTGATAGTTGGGCGAGAAACAGCTGGACGGAGGGCCAGCAATAACTGCTGTCCCATTGCATTTCCTTTCCTGCCTCCGTGCACAGAAGCTTAAGGACAAGAGAAGATGGTGAAATCTTAGGTAAAGGCCTTTTCCTTGCTCTCAGTTGCAAATTCAGCTCGTGTTGAAATTATTTTGAAATTCCAAATGAGAACTGCTGGTTATCATCCCATATTTGTTTAAAGATAAATTGTTCCTACATGTGAGATGGAAAATGGGTCATAGCCATGCCAGAAAGCACATGGGCATCTTCACAGTTTAAATACACAAAGCCAGAGGGTGGAGGCTTCTTCCAGATCTTGCTTATAAGGCACTTGCTTAGGTATGCCTGCGTAACTACATAAGAGGACAAAATGGCAGCATCTGTAACCCCCAAACAAATAATAAATAAATAAATAAATAAGAAAACTAAGAAAGCATACCAAAGATATAGCGTTAAATAGATCTTTCAATGGAATGTTACACGACAGTGTTGCACACATGCGCACTTGAATAGAATCAGTGGGACTTGAACCCAAGCCTCTGACATAAAGTCCACTTGCTGCCTAACCAGCACACTGATGACAGAGTACCAGCAAAGGAGGAAGACTGAAGAAAAGAAGTAACCTCAGAGTAGGCTATGGAGAAGATTCTAATTGAGGAAGCAGGAACTCCCTCCTTTTTTTCTCGAAGCATGCCTGGTAAAAAAAAAAAAAAGACATGGATAGAGGGCACAAAGTTCCTTCCTAAGTGTGCATGTGAAAACATGAAGATGAGTATGGAGTGTACAAGAGGGGAATGGGTTGTGGGGATAGAAAGCACACTTGTGAGTGCCAGGCACTGTGAAAGATGTGAGCCTTGGGCCAGAATGCAAGAGTGTAAGCAGGATTAATGAGACAGAGGCACAGTGGTGATCTAAGGTGACACATGCATGCAGTGTGTATTCAGGTAGTGAAATTTGTCAGTCTGCTCTGCAGGAGGTGTGAGCTCAGATGAGTCACCACCAGTCTTGTTCTTGAGTCTTCCTTCTTCAATTACCTGTAGTGGGCATCTCCTCCGTGGAAATGTTTGTGCCACTATTTCCTGTGATGGAAATTTTGGCCTTTGCCCTTGTACCAATATAGAAGACAAAAGCTCCACCCTCATAAACTAACACAGCCTAATACTTCCCATTAGAGTTTTGTCACAAATGTATAACACTATTTATCATTTAGTTTGTGGAGGTCCTATTATTATTACTGACAGCCTTCAAGCATGTGTTCAAGTGAGATTCCTTTTGGTATTTCTCCCTCCTAACATCAGAAATGATGAAAAAAACCATATTTCCTAAGTTTGTTAAGGGTAAATATATTATAACTTCAATATGCACACTTTCATGTTGCTATGGATAAGTTAAAATATTAATAATTAATGGGTATTTCTATAAAGGTCTGGTGAGTTAATCAAAGAGTGTTTTCTATTCTTACTATTGGATAGCCAAAGGGGTTATAAAAATAAAGAGACTCACATATAATCAATATTCATGTTATGGCTTTGGGGGGAAAATTTTAAATTTTAAAGCAAGCAACCACCTTGAAATGTTAGAAACAAGCTGCTCTTGCATGTAAAGGTCAATCAGACATACCAAGTGTGTTGTGACATGTATTTCCATGTTCTCTTAAAATCCACCTTGATCTTTTCCCTCAGCCCCAAATGACGAATGCCTTGGTTTTCAAAATAATTTCTGTGGGGATCTTATATTTTATATTTCCGTGAAAGGTAAACCAATTCTTAGGTCAAAGCAAACAACAATTTAGTTGTCAGAATGATTTTGATAAAAGTTGTGTCTGTGAGTTTATCAAATAAGCAAGTTTGCCTCGTTATCCTGGCCCTGGGTTATGTGAGGGGACAAGGTGATGACAACCCTGGTGGCAATAATGCTGTCATGGCGCCTTCTGGCTGCACCAAAACTCTAAATAAATACTGTCCCCAAATGTATGGTGAGACTTTAAAAAAATTAAACCAAAGACTCTTAAATACTCAGCAAAAAATATATTGTTGAAATTATTGTCCCATTCATAACCTACACATCCAGGACAGCCAAGGCTATCCAGTAAGAATATTCCAAGTGCCCCAAGGGAAATAGTCCACTCTTTTGTCGCATTTGTTTTTCTGTCAGTAGAATACACTCCAGAATACTGCATTATTAGTTTTTCAGTAGAGAGAGTTTGAGACATCCTGCCTCAACCCTCAGAAACAGAAAAATGTCATCTACCCAGACGGAGCATAACAAGCCTTTCAGACTAATCAGAAACTCCCACTGTTTCACCCACAAGGGAATATGCAATTCTCGACAAAGCCATCTATCTAAAATTGTATCATTTTCCTTGTTTGCCTTCATCTTATTGTCTTCTCCTCCCACTACAATTTAATCTCCATACCTGCAAAGACTTTTGTCTCCCCCCCCCCTTTGTTCCCAGAGTCTAAAGCTGTTTCCTGCATAAAGTTCTGCTTTGTGGATACCTGCTGATTCACAGAGCTGCTGAGATAAGACAGAGCTAGTTTGCTCTCTGGACTCGTGGGTGGTCAGTCAGAATAACATCCTTGCTTCAAAGGCTCCACTGCTTTGCACGTTCACCAAGGAACACTTGGAGGTGAAGGAACAGAAAGGAGCCGACGTGTGCAGAAAATCCTAGTGATGGAAAAAGTTACTTGTCAGGGATTGGATTTTGGTCCTTTCATTTTCTCAAGGGTTTTAAAAATTCTATGATCTACACCATGGACTACTCGGTAGTGGAAGGCCTGTGAATATGTTGCTCCTTGGTATCTGAAATATCTTTTCCACTGAAAAATGTCTTCTTCAGTCACCCAGCCTTTGTGTATAAAAACACAAATTACAGAGTCATTATACAACTTTAAGGAATATTCTAATAATTTCACCTAACTATAAATAAAAAGAAACCTTTATATTAGTAAAATAAATATAAAATCCCAAAACAATGCTTAATATGACTCCTCCCCAATCCCTTTTTTTTAAAGGTAAGAAAAAGTATGAAACCAAGGGAGAAGGGTTTCTCAATATAAAAACCAATTTAATTAGATGATCATAGCAGGAAGGGATGTCTTTATAGCAAAAAATATATTCCAAACTGACAAAGAAATGATCTTTGTCTTTTAGTTCATAATCTCTCATAAACAGTCATCTTTTATCCCAAGAAGTGCAAGAAAGTGTTTGAAAAAACTGTGATGCTATGCAATGAGGCCCACCACTTGCCTAAACAAGTAGGATTTCTGAAAATCACAAAAGCACAGAAAACTGCAGATGAAATGATGCCTTCCCATAGGGGCACAATAGAAACTCACAGGAACATTCCAGATATCGTACCATTCCATAATGCAGTAATGCTGAGAAGGGACTGCACATCTAGGGTAGGTAGTGAAGGAATTCTTACTTCATACGCATAAATAAGTGTAGCTATCACCCTTCATTAAAGAAGCTTCTTTTTAGAGAAAATGGAGACCATTACAGAAAACTCCAACTGGACACAATACAGAAATCAGTGACTTTTGGTCAATGGCAGTGGATACATCTGCAGCACAACTCCAACATCTGTGGCTCAGGGAACATTGGGAAAAGCAGCAGGGAGGATTCTAAGAGTCAGAATACCAGAAAGTCTACTGGGAGGCAGTATGTCCTATCATCAGCTGCACAAACAAAACCTGAACAATGACAATATCAATAAGGGACAAATCACAGGGTTGTACCCTAGACAAAGGACGACAGGCAACTGATTGCTGCTGAGGGGAAGAATCAACCTCTCCCAGGGTTGAACTTTAAATGATTATTCAATACAAAGTGATCAACCCTGAAACCATACACACACACAAACAACAAAAATAGCCTCAGCAGATTGCAGGTTGCATCTATTCCTTGGGGAATCTATCTATCTATCTATCTATCTATCTATCTATCTATCTATCTATCTATCTATCTATCTACCATCTATCTGTCTGTCTACCTATCTACCTATCTCTATTAATAATCTATCTAACTATTATGTCAATAGTAATAAAAAAAGAGGTTATCATTTTGAGAGTCAGAGAGAAAGAGAAAACATGGGTGGAGTTGGAGGAAGAGAACATGGGAGGTGCTGGAGAGCGGAAAGGGAAGGGAGAGGTGATGCAATTATATTTTAATTTTAATGTACAAAAAAACCTGAACTTGGAAGCATGAGTGTTTGGTTTTAGTTTGTCAATGATTCATGTATCAGTTTTACTATATCTACCTGGTGAACCCTGGCCAACTTTCATGAAAAGAGTTCATGCCACCACATTTGAGCACAACAACTCAGATTTTATTCTTCACAAACAAATGTGTCATTGGTATTTTTATTTCTTTTTTACATTAATTCATATTTTCTTGATAGATTCATTCGGCTCTGAACTATCTTTGCTCCAGGAATAATATAGTCAGGTCTTACAATGAACGATCACTGTCACATTCAAAAGCAAATCAATAAAGCTCATGTGAAATAAAAAAAAAAAAAAATCTGAGGTCTTAGTGACTTACTTAGAGAAGGTAAATTTTATTTAATTTGGGAGAATGGCTATCTTAAATTCTGTTCCTTCTAAAACCTGGTGCTAAACAGTTCTATGGTATTGTCATTAGACTACAAATGTGGAGAATAACTAAAATTGAATATTTTTAATGTGAACCATAGTCTTTCATCAATCATTTCCCTAACAAATTTTATATTTGATCATATGTAATATAATGTGGAACTTGATTTGTATATGTATGTGTAAATGTGTGTACCGAATCATGTATCCATATGAACATGTGTATGCGGGTGTACATGTAGTGTGGAGGCCAGGAGTTGACACTAGGTGTCAAACGCAAAGCCTCCTCCACCTTATTTTTGAGACAGGGTCTCACTGAACCTGGTGTCTATTGATTGGCAAGATTTGCTGGCTACGAAGCTCCAGCAACTGGGTCTCTGCCTCTCCAGCACTGGTATTGCAGGCACTAGCCACCAGGTTCTCTTTTTTTCTGTCTTGGAATTTAAGATCCAGACTCAGGTCCTCCTGCTTGTGGGCAAGCACATTATCAACCTACACATCTCCCCAGCTCTGATGTGAAACTTTTATTCTTCCATCAGGAAAGTTAACCCTGTATTATTAAAAACACATAGAAATGTATTTTATCTTTTTTTATGTCTTTGAAAGATTTCAAAACAAAAATGTATCCTGGGGTGAAGAAGTATCAAGTGTTTTGAAGAATCTGTTGTGATATTTCACTTCCTTTTGCTATTTGTCTCTTTTCAGTGGATATCTACCTACCTTTGAGCTTCAGATATTTTTATGCACAAGAAATAAAAATGATTGTTCAATTTTATAGAGATAATATCCTTTCCTTTGTTTTATTTGGTTTGTGACCTAAATAAAATCTACCTTCTTAACACAAACCACAAACCTCTAATACAATCTTATTAGCTACACTCGTCATGCTGTGTATTGGCGCCCTGGGTTTCATTCTTTGCATATCTCCAGCTCTATATGTTTAACTACATCTCTCCAGACTCTCATTTCATATACATGGTTCTCTTCTAAAGTTCCATGTATATTTGAAGACATGCAATACTATTCTCTGTGTTGAGATTATTTTACTTATTGCAATTTCTTCTAGAGAAACAAAATGCCAGGTCCTTGGTTTTAATTGTTATTGCTATTAGTGCTACCCAATAACAATCACATTCTGATAACACTCCTTTTGCATAGATACCAGGTACTCAAAAACAGTGCATTTGATATGATTCTAGCCTACAATCTAGCCATTAAAATATCACTGGAGGAAAACTTACTTATGCAAGTTTGGTATTAGAATATTCAAATAACTACAATGAAATCAATAGAAAAGTTGGATCACACAATTAAAAAAATGTGGAGACACTTTAATCCCAGTACTTGGGAGACAGACACAGGTGGATCTCTGAGTTTAAGGCCAATCTGATCTACAGAGCAAATTCTAGAACAGCCAGGATTGTTATACAGAGAAACCTTGTCTCAAAACTTGATCAATCAATCAATCAATCAAAAGACAGTGAAGACATTAAAGATTTCTCGATGCTGTGAAGATGGGACTCTGTGGTTAACATATGATTTGGGGTGCTTGATTATCCTTGAGAGGTTTGCTGATTTCTATAGGTTGACAGATATTTTGAAGAATCTAGGAAGAGCTTTATCTGGAGTGATGGAAATAGGCAAAAGTTAGGAATTCAGGATTGGTCAGGAAGTAGAGGGGTGTGGCCAAGACCCGGGCTTAAGGATCTTAAAAGTTAGGATGAAGAACTGTAATGCACATTATGTATAGCAACCTCACAAGCAAAGCCTCAGCTTGAGATTGAGTCTGATTATAAAGAGACTTTGGACTCTCCCCCTTGAAAAAGACAGAGTCCTGCACAGCCTCATCTCACCTGTACACTACCTCAGACACAATATAAAGCAAAACAAATCAAAAATATCAGTCACTGGGAAAATCACCACATGGAAGAAAACATGAAGTATAGACAGTGAGAAAGAAACATGGGGCTCAGCAATGAATATCAAAGACACCAATTCAAAGTGTCTGAACACCGGAAAGAGCAGCAGCAACAGAGCACCAGAAAACAAAGCAGCAATAGAAAGTGAGTCAGATGAAAATGCCCATGTTGATGTCTGAAAAAGCAAGAACATGAAACCCTCAGAGTAACAGCACTAGGAAGACCTTGGGCTGCAACTGTGAATATTGATTATCAACTTGGTAAGATTTCGATTCACCATGGAAGCACATAATGGTCTGTCAATGTGGGAGTTTCACAGAAGGCTTAACTGAGCAGGAAGACTCATCATGAACGCGATCAGTACCAAATGCTGGGCTCCAATAGTGACCAAAAAGAAACAAGATGAGCGTCACCAGCTTTTGTGGCTCTGCTTACTGGCTATAGACTCAATGTGGCCAGCCACATCATAGTTCTGCCACCACGCCTTCTGCATCACGTGGATGACAGCCTCAAAGCATGAGCTGGCATAAACCCTTCTTTCTTTCTGGTGCTTTTGCCAGGGTTTGTGTCACAGCAATGAGAAAGCAATACAGCAGTTTAAAAAGCCTAGTACATGTCTTTTAAAGTATGTCTTTAGGATTTTCTGGGTTTCTTCGGTCAGTTGTTATCACCCCCATTTGTTTCTGATTTTGTTAATTTGAATATTCTCTCTCCATCTTTTAGTTACTTTGGATAAGTGTTTATTTTGCTGATTTTCTCAAAGAATAAAATCTTTATTTCTTTGATTCTTTGTATTCCTCTCTTTGTTTCTATTTTATGGATTTCGGTCCTCAGTGTGATAATTTCTTGCCATCTACCCCTCTTGTGTGCTTACTTCTCTATGGTTCTAAAGTTTTCAGGTATGCTGTTAAGTTGCTAGCATAAAATCTCTCCAATTTTTTTTTTTTTACATAGGCACATAGTGCTATCAACTTTCTTCTTAGCACCGCATTCATTGTGTCCCGTAAGTTTGGGCATACTGTGTTCATTTTCATTGATTTCTAGAAAGTCTTTGATTTCTCTTTTTATTTTGACCCAGTTTTCATTCAGTAGTGAGTTGTTCAGTTTTCATGAGTTTGGAGGATTTTGTTGTTTCTATTGTTGAAATCCAATCTGTATCTGTGGTGGTCTGATAGGATTCAGGGAGTTATTTCAATTTTCCTTTATCTTTGAAACTCTCTTTGTGTTTGAGCATGTAGTCAGTTGTACACTTTACTCTTAACACTTAGAGTATAAATCATCTGCTTCTCTGAATAAAGTTGACTATTCATGAGGCATTAGTCTGTTTTATTTATTAGCTTCATTCTCCCAGGTCCCACTGCCTCTAGAGCAGTGAACGGATAATTGCTCAGAACTTTCTAAGACTGTTAAAATAGTATTATACTACATGCTTAGCAAGAACTAAGAATTTAAAGAAGGATATATCTTAAAACATACTACTTCTGTTTGTAGCAGCAAAATTAAGACCGAGAGTATCATGCATAAAGATAGAAAAAATAAAACCTCCCACAGATCACAAATAAGAGATGCTGGTAACTCATTTGCAAAACAGTGAGGGTGGAATAAACTGACAGAATAACTTCAAAAAATTCTGGGAGGTAAAAATAAAAGAGCATCAAACTGAAAAGTCAATGTCAAAGAATAATGTAGCTAATATCAATAAAATTAAAATAAATGTATTTTAGACAAGAAAATCTTGATGGCTTATTATCTTCAAAAAAGACAGAGATAGTCCCCTATATTCACATGGAAGTTCCACAATATTTAAGTAAAAGGAGTCATAAAATAATGAATTGTTTATATATATGTGTGAGTGTGTGATATTGTGTAAATTATATATGTTTTATATGTTTCTAATTGTCTTATTATGAATATAAACACATATGATATAGTATAATAACAATTAAGAGATATACTAAGTGATAAAAATAATGTAGAATTCAGAGAAGATAGAATGTCAACTTATAGAGGAATGCAAATAGATCCACACCTATCCCTATGCACAAAACTCAAGTCCAGATCAATTAAGGACCTCAATATAAATCCAATCACACTGAACCTGATGGAAGAGAAAGTGGGATGTAGTCTTCAATGCATGGGCACGGGAGACCTCTTCCTGTATAACACCAGTAGCACAGACACTGAAAGCAACAATAAATAAATGGGACCTCCTGAAACTGAGAAGCTTCAGTAAAGCAAAGTGCACAGTCAATAAGACAAAAATGCAGCCTATTAAATGGGAAAAGATCTTCACCAACCCCACATAAGACAGAGGACTAATCTCCAAAATATATAAAGAACTCAAGAAGTTAGACATTAAAATTTCAAATAATCCACTTAAAAATGGGTACAGATCTAAACGGAGAATTCACAACAGAAGAATCTAATATGGCCTAAAGACACTTAAGCAATTGTTCAACATCCTTAGCCATCAGGGAAATGCGAATCAAAACAGCTCTGAGATACCATCATATACCTGTCAGAATGACTAAGATCAAAAACACTGATGACAGTTTATGTGGAAGAGGATGTGGAGTAAGGGGAGCACTTCTCCACTGCTGATGGGAATGCAACCTTGTACAACCACTCTGGAAATCACTATGGCGGTTTCTCAGAAAACTGGGGATCAACCTACCTCAGAACCTAGCAATACCACTCTTCAGTCATACTAGAAGGACATTTGGTCAACTATGTTCATAGCAGCATTATTTATAATAGCCAGAACCTGGAAACAACCTAGATGCCCTTCAACTGAAGAATGAATAAAGAAAATGTGGCACATTTACACGATGGAGTACTACACAGAGGTAAAAAATAGTGACATCTTGAAAGTTCATGAAAATTGATAGAACTAGAAAAATCCATCCTGAGTGAGGTAACTCAGACCCAGAAAGATGAAAATGGTATGTACTAATTCATAAGTGGATACTAGCTGTAAAGTAAAGGATAACGAACCTATAGTCCATGACCCTAGAGTAGCTAAGTAACAAGGTGAATCCTAAGAGAAACATATGTAGATCCCCCTGGAACGTCTACAAGATCTCTTGACAAAATTGGGAGCATCAGGGTGGGGGAGAAGAAAGGGCAGAAGATGAGGAGGGTAGAAGGGGAAGGGGGTGAACTTGAGGAAACAGGATAGTCGAGATGGGAGATTGACAGAGATGGAGAACAAGGAAAGAGACATTTTGATTAAGGAAGCCATTATGGGGGTAGCAAGAAACCTGACACTAGAGAAATTTCTAGGAATGTACAAATATGACCCCATTTAAGAGCTTAAGCAATAGTGGAGAGGAGGCCTGAACTCACCTTGCCCTGTAGTCAGATTGATAACTATCTTAAATGTCTCCATAGAACCTTTATCCAGCAACTGATGGAAGCAGAGGCAGAGATCCATAGCAGAGCACTGGCTTGAGCTTCCAAAGTCCAGTTGAAGAGTAAGAGGAGTGAGAATATGAGCAAGGAGGTCGAGACCATGAAGATGATAACCACTGACACAACTTACCTGAGCTAATGGGAGCCCACTAACTCTAGTCTGTCAGGGAAGGAATCCACATAGAACAAAGCTAGGCTCTCTGAATGTGGGTGACAATTTATATGGCTGGGGCAGAACGTGGGGCCACTGGCAATGGGATCAGGATTTATCCCTACTGCTTGTACTGGCTTTTGGAACCCATTCTCTTTGGATGGATACCTTGCTCAGCCTAGATATAGCAGGGAGGTCCTTGGACCTTCTACAAAGCAATGTTCCTTACCCTCTCTGAGGAGTGAATGGGGGTGTGGAGTAACTGGAGGGAATGGGAGGAGGGGAGGGGGTGGGAACTGGGATTGATATGTAAAATGAAAAAAGATAATTTGAGTTTGTTTTCTGTCTTTAAAAAATATAATTAAAAAGTGAAAAAAGATATAAATACCTATGATATAGTATAATAACAATGAAGAAACACACTAAATGATAAAAATGATGTAGAACTCAGAGAAGATAGAATTAATATGATGCAAAATCATGTTCTTATTCCTGTATTGTGATGTGCATGTGAGTGTGTGTATGTGTATATGTATGTGCATACGTGTGTGGTGCGTATGTAAATATGTATGTGTGCGTATATGCATGTGTGTGCGTATGTGCATTGTGTGTATTTGTGTGTATGTGTGTATGTGTATATGTATGTGCATACATGCGTGTGGTGTGTATGTAAATATGTATGTGTGCATATGTGCATTGTGTGTATTTGTGTATGTGTGTGTATGTGTGTCTGTGTGCATATGCACATGTGTGCACATGTATGGTGTGGTGTGACTGTGTGTGTGTGTGTGTGCATGTATGGGTGCGTGTGTGTGGTGTGTTATATATAAAAGCAATAATAACTTAAAGATTCAGATTACACTGTTTATAAAAACAGCAAAAATTATGAGAGCATATATGACTACCTACTGAAAATTATTTTAAAATATATAAATAAATAGTCAATACTAGAACATACATTATAAAGAAAACAGAACAAAAAGAACTTTCAGAAGTCAGAATCAATTGAAACAAATATGATTATGGAAAACTAAGCCATATCCTTTTGGAGGTTACCAATCAGTATCTGTAGTATAGCTGTAATCCCATTATTCAGGAAGTTGAGCAGGGTTCAAGTCCTAAGTTCAAATCCACATTATACAGAAAATATCAGGGCAGATGACTGAACTATATCATAAGATTCTCTCTTTAAAAACTCAAATATGAACAGACATGAGTAAGTTTAATACTTAATTGCAGATATTTCCAAATAAATTAAAATGATGAGCAAACAAAATAAGCGCTCTTTCTTATAAAATAGACACCAAAATATAAAGATAAAAATGTGTACATAAATAATGGAAAAGATGGCATACGAATTTTAACAGAACGACATAATTGTACTTACTTTAATATCATATAAATTAGCTTCTATGTGCACATATTTGTTAGAAATGAAGGGCTGTGTTTTCACCATACCTTGTATTCATGATTTTTTCATTATTTGCCTTATTTTGTTTTGTTTCCACCTCAAACCACTCAGAAGCTCTCTCTATTAAAGATTTTTTTTTCTCACATTTGTAGAGGTTGGGAAGTCTAAGGCCAAGTTGAGTGCTGGCGTTTAAGGGTCTGAGGGAAGACTACCTCCCATATGTCTGTCTTCTTGATACCATTTCACAGGCCAGAAAAGGTGAGGGATCTCCTGATGTCCCTTAGGAGTCCAGTGACCTAGCTGTCATCAAATGCCCCATTTGTTAACATAGTACCTAGGAGTATAGGATTTCAGCACAAGCATTTGAGTCATAGGAATTTCACAGATATTCATATGTAGCATATTTATTTTATTTTTCTATAGCTACTTTTTATAATAAAATTATTAACATGGCAGGATATCTTTATATCATATTCACTTAAGAGTACATGTTTATAACTCATGAAGACAAAATGATTAAAATAATCAAGTTCTCATAATAGTGAGGTTTTTGATAGACATTTTTCACTACTAATGGACTCAAAACATGGGAAACTTTTGAAATGTGTTATAGAAAGTCACATATGAATCATTTCAAAGCACAAAACTGTTCCAGAATTTCAGTTTCATACACCTAGAGGCTCATGATTAAAATAATTTTGGAGATTGTCGTAACAAATCCATACTATAGTCCTGTCTAGTCTATATAGTGATTGGTCTTTTGCTTGTATACTTTGGTTTCTGATTTTGTGCTTTATATTGGGGTGTGAGACTGTGTTGTGTATGTATGCATGTGTGTGTGTGAGAGAGAGACAGAGACAGAGAGACAGAGAGATTCTTGGTTTCTTATGTATTTTTTTCCTGTTTGTTTTTTAAAGAAAAAGAGAAAGAACGGATGTGAAATGAGGTGGGTGGGGAAGTGGAGAGGATCTGGAAGAACTTGAGAAAAGAGCAGTGTGTAATAAAAGCAATTTTTTTAAAAAAAAAAAAACCTTGTAATGAGCCTATGTGTCAAACAACTCAGTAAACATTACATAATAAAAGTATAATATTAAAACTGAAACAAAGCATGTGAGCTGAACTAAACCATGAAAAGGGACAATGACAATTATGTTCAAAAGAAAAAATGGAGTTTGAAGATCCACCTTCTATGCATTCTTCTGAAAAGAAAGTTAAAAGTGTAATTAAAGAACAGGAAAAAAGAAGCAAAATAAGAGAAGTGACATACTAGAGAGAAAGTAGTTAAAAAGAAAAGAGACTTTCATCAGTAAATTATGGGAAAGCTAGGCAGAAAAGATAAAATGAGGCTCTGATGAATATTTAGAACTTAGATATATAAGACCACATCTATACATGATATATTAAAAATTAACTCAGAGATAATTAGTTTCAGTTAAAGAGTATGTTTCAGGATTGAAGGTCGGTAAGAAATGTAAAATGTATTCTCTTACATCATCAGTAAGAAGTTATTGAAGTTTAAAAAAGGTATCGTTTTCATTAACACAAAACACTACATGTTTAAGTACTCTATTAGATGATAAAACACTATGATAAATTAGAAGATGCTTAAATTGTATGAGCAGAAAAGAAAACTGTAGCCAAACATGAGAAGATTAAATATTAAAATTATGTCAGTTTCTCTCAATTTAATCAATAAATTAATGCAAACACAATTTATGTCTTTGTGTGTGAGTGGACACATTTAAGAGAAAGTGAGAGAGAGAGAGAGAGAGAGAGAGAGAGAGAGAGAGAGAGAGAGCACATGTACACACTACAGCATTGCTTCGATGACTTACAGGGAGTTGCCAATATGTGAATAGGAAACACATTTCTTAAGAACAAAGTAGAGCAAGATGTGATGCTACATGCTACCATTTCAATTGTAAGTCTGCTGGCTGATGCATATGCATCCTAGAATTTAGGATGCTGAGGAAGAAGGGTAACTGTAAGTTGTAGGTCAGCCTAGGTTACTCAACGAGTTGCAATCTAGCCTAGATTTCAGAATATGATCCCTTCTTAAAACAAAACAAAGCAAATTGCCAAACCAAACCAGCACAACAGAAACAAAATACTGAATAATTCCAAATATCGAACAAACAAAAAATACCAAAACAAACACACAACCTACATGAACAAAGGAAGAAGACAAACTTTTCCATATGTCAAGGTCTATCAAAAAATCTTTACATTGCTTCATTCAGACAATGGTATAGTCAGTGGGAACTGGATCACCAGAACAGAATAGAGGCTGCAAAGTCAGATTCACAATCACGTGAGACTTTCGGTATGACAGAGTTTTAACTCTGTGAAAACGCAGATAAACACACACATGTGTATCTTTTCTGATGCTTGAGAAATGAATACCAAAGTCTAAACACTAAACTCACTCTCAAAAGAGCACCACTCTTAATTATACAAATACCAACAATTCTCAGTGGATCCTAGATTTAACATTATGGGGAAAATCCACTAATCTTATGTGGTCCACTTATGTCCTTGAGTTTGGGCAATGTTTTTTAATAAAATACAAAATAATACTTTAATCATAAACATGATGAGTAGTCTGTATCAAAATTGAAATCTTCCTACACAGGATGCCACCACTGAGACAGTGCAAATATGACCAAAAGAGTGAGAAAAGATACCAGCAACATATCCATCAGTCAAAGACTTGCTCTTCGAAATATATAAATAAATCTTACAACAATAGCCACATAATTAATTCATTCATTAGTCTGGACAATATGCATAAATAAATTCATTATTAAAAATGTTTCTGAAAACAATACTTATTGTAAGTACAATCTAAAATGTTTTAAGGGTTTATTTAACTATTCAAAATGCATGTCTATTTCATAAGGCATTTATAAATGGATTATTATCTATATTATAAAATGTAACAATTATGACTAGACTCAGCTCTAAAGATGAATATCACAAACTCAATGTAGAGTGGAGTGGCTCTACACAAAAAAATTGCTTTCATTCATTCCACTTGGATTCATGTCATGTTAAGTAACATCACCTATGGTGAAAAATTAGAATAGGGGAATATCTATGGGAAGTCAGGATGCAGAGAATCCAGAGAAGAAACATGAAGATGCATAAAGAGAGAATGGAATTGTGGACAGTCACTTTTTGACCTGTAATCATTATTACCGATCCATATAAAAATAGACATCTTAGATAAAGGTTCCCTGGAACACAGTTAGGTTTTATTACAGCATTGCCCTTACAAGAACACAGGGAAGAAGAGGAAAAGGAAGACACTAGAAAGGATGCCACCCTAGATAAAGATAATCCTTAAGTTTATCCATTTAGGGAAGAACCTTCAGGGAATGGGACACCTCATTTTACTCCATACCTAATAGTTTTTAACTTAGAATATCATCTTCTGGGATCTGTAGTCGAGAATTTTCTCTTTTCTTGAGCTGACTTCTAGGAACTTTTTCAGAGAACACCAGCACCTATTAGCATTTAATACCAGAAGTGGTAGACGATGGTTACATGTGGAGGGAAAATATGATGAACCAAATCATCTACTAAGGGCCCAAATCCTGCCTCATCAATGTCCCATCTTAAAATTACAGACTAAAGTAACCAATTCTATAACACTATCCTAAGAACTTTCTCAAAAGATTCCGTAACTGAATCTTTTATGAATACTATTTATCTCTACCCCTTCCTACTCTTCCCACACTCCAGGAATGCTCCAAATGGAAATGGTAACTCCATTCATTTTCAAAACCACTCCACCCATATTTAACATGTTTTTGAGACTTATGCATTAATGAATGTTACATTGACTGGCCACTTCCTGATATTGCTAGCTCTGCAGAGACTACATATGTGAACCTGCTGGTAAGGAGAGGAGAACTCAGGCCAGGACCAACCTTCTCAGGGGTATGTCCTTAAATATTTAAGATGATTGATTAGTTGTTTGATGAATATCTTTCATCTAGTCTTCGTGAGAGTCAGAGCTTCCCATTAATGAGACTGACAAATTCTTTTGCCCACAAATTGCCTTTGTAAGCTGTTCATAGCAACCAACACTTGTAAATTTTAACTGACAAGTGAAAAAGTTACAGACAACATGGAAAATATGATGGCAGAAAAAACTAAGGAAAAAGCAGGTTCACATTTGGGGTTCACATTCCTACAGATCTCTACTGAGAACTAAACACTTATTAGAATCCCTAATTACAGGAAAAATACTTTACTTTGAGAAAGATCTTGGGGTGGTACATCATTAAAAATTGATTCTTTTTTAATTTAATTAGTTTATTTATTTTACTTAACAACTATAGTTTCCTTTCCCTCCTTGCCTCCCATTCTCTCCTTCCACTTCCTCTCCAACCCCACCTCAGTCCTCTCCTAATCTGTTTCTGTTCAGAAAGGTGCAGGCCTCCCATGGGTATCAACAAAGCATGATATAGCGAGTTGAGGTAAGACTAAGCACATCCCCATGGAGTGCTTGAGCAAGGCTGAGCAAGGCAACCCAGTATGAGGAATAGGTTTCCAAGAGCTAGTTAAACCTTAGGAACAGCCTCTGCTGCCATTGTCAGGAGACCCATAGGTAGACCAAACTACATAACTGTCACATGTCTGTGATTTAGGTCGGTCCCATGAAGGCTCCTGGGTTGTTCGTTCAGAATCTGTGAGCTCCTATGAGTCCAGGTTAGTTGATTCTGTGAGGTTTTTCTTGTGATGTCCTTGAACCCTCTGGCTCCTACAATCCTTCCTCCCTCTCTTCAGCAGGATTCCCCAAGCTTGCCTTATGTTTGGTTATGGGTCTCTAGATCTGTTTCCATCAGTTTCTGGATGAAGGCTCTCTGATGCCAATTGGAGTAGTTACCAATCTGATCACAAGAAATGGTCACTTCAGGCTATGTGTCCACTATTGTTAGGAGTCTTGGCTGAGGTTATCCTTGTAAATTCCTGGGAGTTTCCTTTGCATCAGGTTTACAGTTGACCCTGAAATGTACACCCTTTCCAGTCATCTCTTTCAATATTCTCCTCTTCCATCAACTTCCCAACCCAATCCCTCATGTTCCCATCTCTACCTACCCAAGAGATCTCTTCTGTTTCTCCTTTTTAGGAAGACCCAAGCGTCTGCTCTCGGGCCCCTCTTTAAACATTTATTCTTAATTAATGACCATGTTAGACAAAGGAGTCTTTTTCTGTCTGTGGTTGTGGTATACTCCTCCCTGCATAAGAGGAAGAGTGGAGCCAATGGTCAAGTGCAGATTAAAATGTGGATTCTGTGAGCACTTACTGCTACAAATTCAGGCGGAAGTGATGGGATCGGCCAGGGGAGGGTGTCTGGAAGACTGCTGAGAGGGTTACAAATTGAACACAAGCTTAGATAGGATTTAGTGGTGGGTTGAGGTACAGTATGGGTAAGAGCTCAAGAAAGACTAAGGACTCTGAGATTTCTGCCAGCTTAACATCTGTAATGTGAAAGACGATGCTGGAGGCAAGCAGAGCGAGAGAACTGGGGAGGGAGATGTGTGATTTAACTTTGTATAACTAGAATTTGTGACACTTGAGGAAAAAGTTGGGCATAATGAGCAACACTGAAATTCAGTTAAGGAAATATTTCAGTTGTGATATTTTACAAGAATCTAGATATTTTCTGAAACTTCAATCAAATTGTAAAATATTGGTTCAAGTAATGTTTTCATTCATAACTCTAATGACTGTCACATAATCTTTTATTTTCTACTATTTTGTCATCCATTTGGCCAATTTTTATTCTTTTACAATTATTTTAATTATCACTGCAGAATAAGGAAAATGACACCTACACAAAGTATATGACCATGACATGTTCAGATTATCAATTCAGTGCAAAGGCTGAGATTTCCCACATTTGCTCAGTTCCTGGTTTAATATTTCCTCCTCCATATCTAATTTTTCTAACTATAGTTTGCTAGTAAGGCCATTTTTAAGTGAGAAAATTTTTATTTTAGCTTTATTCTTTTAACCACAAATGTCAATTTCCCATTTATACCAACTTTATCTTGCTGTGTGTAGAAACAATTTGTCATCTTTAGTAAAGACTAAAAAAGAATTATGGCTTTCTTGCAACTTCAAAAAAGTCTTTGAATGTCTGAGCTTAAACTAATCCTAGATACTTGCTATATGTCTTGCTATAGATGAAGAAGCAGATTCTCTCAGAAGAATTTGAATCTGAAATCCATATCTGCGGTATGCTGGGAAAGTTCTTAAATGATTTTCAGTGTCAAGGTCAGAAAGCCAATGGAAAAATATCTCTGTGGCTGCCAGAAATGAATCAGCTAACACACACCAGCACATCAACACCATACCTTTCTGCAATGCATGTTTCATATGGTGATTGGAAACATTGGCCATCAAAATAAAGTCAATATAGACTAGTGGATGTAATTTCTTCTGTAAATCCATTTAATATGATTATAAGCACACAAATGCTTATACCAAATCCAAAAACAATTCTTTATGCCACTTTGCAACTATCTTAAGATACACATGAGTAAAACCAAAGACATAGGCATAGGTAGGAAATATAAACAGTTTAAATAGGCAAATTACAGGGGAAATTATTTTTTTAGCCCACATCCAGACCTGTCTCTAAAAGTTGTTTGTTTGTTTACACTAAATATGGACTGTGAATTTGAGCACTGCTCAAATCACCCATTCCTGTTGACGAAAGCTGTTAGTTCGTTCCCAGCTGCCCAGGCCTGAAATAATCACACAGAAACCATATTATTTGCAATACTGTTTGGCCAATAGCTTAAGTGTATTTCTGGCTAACTCATATCCTAAAATAACCCATCCTCATTAATCTGTGTATTGCCACATGGTTGTGGCTTACCAGGTAAAGTTTGGTTCAGCATCTGTCTCTGGCAGAGCTATATGGTGTGTCTCTAACTCTGCCTACTCTATCTATCTATCTATCTATCTATCTATCTATCTATCTATCTATCTATATCTATATCTATATCTATATCTTCCAGCCTAACCATATTCTCTTAAGCCATTGGTCAAAATCAGCTTCTTTATTAACCAATAAAAGCAACACATACACAGAAGGACTTCTAATACCATTTCCACTTTTCTGCTTAAATAAAAAGGAAGGTTTTAACTTTAATATAGTAAAATTACATATAACAAAACAGAATTCTTTTTCAAGAAAGAATTACAATTGCAATATTTCTTTCTACTTTATCTTTTATCATAACTAAGAAAAAATATAATTGTAACTATCTATTCTTCAACTCCATCAAAGACTCCAGGATATAATAAGTTAACAAGAAGTACATTGTAAGCAACTTCCAAAGCTCTAGAAGTGACAGAGACATCTCACTGCCTGGATAGTCACCCAAAGTTCTTCTGTACTACTGGGGCATCCATCTTCAGCCTATAGGCCCCTAGTATCTGGCAGACTTCTCCATGAAGCAGGAAAAAAAAGAGAGTTTCACCTATATTGGTAGTTTGTCAGTCATTTTATTCTGTGTCCTGCAGAATGTCTGGAGATATTTCTTTCATGAAGCAGGAACATCAAAGTACTGTCTCACATTTAGGCAAATTTAGCAATCATTTTTCTGTGGGTCCTGCATGTCCAGTTCATACAGCATAACATCAAGCAGTCCAGGCAAGAGCAGTTTCTAACCCAAATGGCTAGTAAACCCCATGAAGAGCCTCTTTGATGCCAATCATCCTCTTGAAGTAAATTGGTGCTACCCGGAGCAGATGTGTCTCACTGCCATGAAAAGTCTTAAACTCTTAAACATTTTAAATTACCATATTCTGAAGGTCTCTGAAAAATTTGAAGAGTAACTTTCTAACTGAAATATAGCTATATATGTCAAGAAAACCTAACTAACATGACTATACACTTGACTATTATAGATGATTATCTATTAACCTATATTTCTTAATTATACATTACATTTTAAATGAGCTCTACAAATACAATACCTTAATCAAGAGCAGAAACATAAATATAACAAAATTGACCTAAAATTTGTATCAGTAGACAAAGATCCATACCAATGCAAATCTCTCTAGTATATCCCTCTTTAAATATAAACAAACATTTATAAATAATCATTTATGGAATTTAGGTGTAGTTCTCTCCAAACTACATCCTACTGTTTATTGGGTGATGTAATTTTGGGGGCATTCATGGTGACTTTTCAGGGGGTCTTGATCCATCAAACCACATTAGTCTGGAAGAAATCCATAGGTTCTCATTTTCTGTGGGGAAAAAAAATAGAAGAACCTTTTTTCCAAAGCAAAAAATCCTTAGGCCCAAATTTTGAAGTCAAGATACCTTTAAGATATATAGGTTAGTTTAGCTTAGCAGTCCCCAGAATCAAATGTCTGCCTGCAGTCAAAAAATTCAAAGAAAACACAATACCATGCATAATCCAGACTCTCTGAATATATTTCATCTTTACGTGACTTATTTTTCTTTACTCCTTGTAATCTATGACTGTCTGTACTCTGTCTCTTGACAGACTTTGTTTTATTTTTTTAAAAAATGATTTACTTCTTTTTATAACTCTCTGTAATCATTTTCTTTTCTCTCCTAATCCTACACACATTTATCCAACACTGTGACCCATTTAGAGGTCTTTTTTTTCCTGAATCTGTCTTTATTGTGTATCTGTAATTATCTTTTGGCCAGGAGTACATTTTTTATGCTAAGTGGACATGGCTAGGACCCACTCTGTTGTCCTGCCTGGTGGCTCCACCCAGTCCAACATGGCAAAGATATGTTTGTTGCTTCTGAAAGCCATTCTCTCTTCCCCAGATGTAGGGTTGTAGTGGGTCTGTGTCACTGTTAAGGAATTTGTAACATGCTGCTCACAGACCCTTTTCAAATACTCCGTAGCCAGACCTCCTGTTGTGCTGGTGAACCAGAAAACAGACATTTTGAAACCACGCGGGGTCTTTTGCTTTTGTTTTTATTTTTGGGGTTTTTTTTTTTTGGTTACCACTGAATCAGGAAGACCTCTCTTAAAGGAACTACAGCACACCACCAGCAAGCAGAACCCATCCAAAAAAAAATTGCAGCTAAACTTTATTTTTCAGTGTCTAGAATTCCTTTTCAAGCCCTTTCAGATTTTATATGTATTTAGCTAGCACACATTGGAGCACCAATTTGTTGACAAAAGCTGTTAGTTTGTTCCCTGCTGCCCAGACCCAAAATAATCACACAGAAACCATATTATTTGCAATACTGTTTACACAATAGCTTAAGCATATTTCTGGATAACTCATATCCTAAAATAACCCATCTCCATTAATCTGTGTATCACCACATGGCTGTGGCTTACCAAGTAAAGTTCCATCCCATGTCTCTCTCTGGCAGGGTTGCATGGCCTCTCCCTGACTCTGCCTACTCTCTCTCTCTCTCTCTCTCTCTCTCTCTCTATATATATATATATATATATATATATATATATATATATGTGTGTGTGTGTGTGTGTGTGTGTGTGTGTGTATGTATATATCTTCCAGCCTGGCTATATTCTGTTAAGCCATTGGCTAAAAGCAGCTTCTTTATTAACCAATAAAGCAACACATATACAGAAGGACTTTCCACACACATTTCTATCTCTACAAGCAATTCATTGGCAGGCATTTCCAGCACACGGAATTCATGTGAAACTGCAGGATCAGTAGTCATGTATCTCAATACATGCTACACACACACACACACACACACAAACACACAAACATATACATATATATACATATATACATATATGTGTGTGTGTATATATATATATATATATATATATATATATATAAAGAAGCTGTTGGGATATGTTCAAGGAGGATACGCTTTTCAAAATCTACACACACACACACACATATATATATATATATATACATACATACATACATATATATATAATATCTTTAGCAAATACTGGCAAAGTATGCATACTCATTTGCCTCACTTTCAGATTCTGGATGATATACACCTAACACACACACACACACACACACACACACACACATACACACTCACACTTCGTGGAAAACTACAGATCCTGCTTTGGAACAAGGCCATTTACTTCTGAGGACTGTTATCAGGCAAGGCTTTGAGTCAACTTATTTACAGAGTGTAACAAGGATTTAGGGGTTTTTGAGACAGTGTCTCACTATGTAGTTCTGGCTTGCCTGGAACTCACTATGTAGACAGACTGGCCTCAGACTCAGAGATATGCCTGTCTCTGCCTCCTTTGAGATTAAAAGTTATGGTGGTTTGAATAGGTGTGGCCTCCATAGACTCGTGTGTTTGACTTTTTGGTCATAGGGAGTAGCAAGCACTATTAAGTGTGGCCTTGTTGGAGGAAGTGTGTCACTGTGCAGACAGGCTTTGAGGTTTCCAATGCTCAAGCTTTTCCCAGTGCCACTCACTGTTGCTTCTGCTGCATATGGATCAAGACATAGAACTCTCAGCTTCTTCTCTAGAAACATGTCTGGCTGCATGCCACAATGAAGATAATGTATTAAACCTCTGTAACTATAAGCCAGCACCAACTAAATGTTTCAATTTATAAGGGTTGCTGTGGTCATGGTGTCCTTTCACAGTAACAGAAACCCTGAGACAAAGGGGTATGCTATTATGCTACATTTTACTTTGCTTTTGCTTTCAACGGTTTAAGAACATGGAATTTTTTTAATTACCTGATTTAATTCATTCATGGGTTTTCAGAAAAAGAAGTGTCTAATTTTGCATATGCTTTGTCCCTTCCTAATATTAAAATGTCCAGACTGAAGTGATCTGAGAATATTATCAAGACACAGTGCAATGTCAAATACACAACTTAAGAGCAAGAAGGATCATCACAGCAAATGCCACTCCAGAAGTAGTGTCTAAATTAGCTATTGTTGACATTTCTATATTGTTTTGCTTTTTTCTTTCCTTTTATTTTTTTCTATTGGATTTTTTTTAACACAGGGCTTCTATGTGTGTAGCCTTGGCTGTCCTGGAACTTACTCTGTAGATCACCCTGGCCTCAAAATCAGATTTGCCTGCTTCTGCCTCTTAGGTGTTGGGACTAAAAGGATGCCCACTTAACCACCCCACTACATTTCTATTTGTTAATCATAAATGCATTCTGCATTTGGATTTGGTTGTCCGTTTTCAGAAGTTTTATTAGAACTTCACTATGATCCAGAAAATAACAGTGTTGGGAAGAAGCATAATAGATATTGCCGTTGAATTAAGTCTTTAAATACAAAGGCTTCACAGGGTCAGGCTATCTCTGCAGAGTGGCTGTGGGCACAGTAGATACATCAATGATAATCTAAGACAAATACTTTGAACGGAGATTATTTAGTCAGCAAGATGAATCTCAAAATCAGGACACATGAGAGACTTTGATGTTGGGGTAGAGATGTTATTGATGTTTTCCTTGTTGAACAAGTTTCCGCCCATGAATAATGAATGCACAGACCACTTCTTGACAAGTGGATAAAGAAAAGCACCTCCGGGAAATGAAATACATGGGTAGACTGGAAAGAAGAAGCTGTTGGGATGTGTTAAAGGAGGATACGCTTTTCAAAATCTACTACAAGGCAATGCTCACGATAATCTTCGGTGGCATTTTACTCAAGAGGGAGTTAGGGTGAAGAAGAAAAGCTGAGCATCCACAGTACTGCTGTGAGTACAGACACTGAAATGCTGCTCCATGCAAGGCAGAGCAGTAGAGCCTAAGTCACTAAGTAGCCACTGTGTGTGTCATGCGTATGCTTCCTTCACTCCAGAGTCCACAGCTCTAAGTCCCATGTGATTGAAGTAGGGCCTTTAATAAGTGACCACATGCTAATGAGGTCTTAAAAGTGGAGCTCTTGTGGCCTTCTTGGTACCCTATAACAATCTATGCCTATATATCGTCGGACGAGGACCCAGCACAGTCAGGGCACTGTCTACATCACAGGAGAGAGCCTTCACAAGAATTAAACTGTGCTGACCCACTGACTTTGACCTCCCAGCCTCCAGAATCAGGAGGAATAAACCTTTGTTGCACCAGGCTGCTGGGACTCTCTCAGCTCCAACTGCTGGGGATGAACCTAAGCAACTGGGATCACTTAATCTGAATTAGATTTGTGGGAAAGAAGATCTTTTCCTTAGTTTCTGGTAAATTGCACTGTGACTTAAGGAACTGACTAGCTGTGAGATGGTGACACTCAAGGTCAGAGTTTCTTATTCTATGGATCATGACCCCCACAGGGGTCGCATACCGGATATCCTTCATATCAAGTATTTACATTATGATTCATAACAATAACAAAATTACAGGAATGAAGTAGTAACGGGATAAATTTATGGTTGGGAGTCACCACAACATGAGGAACTATATTAAAGGTCGCAGCATTAGGGAGGCTGAGATCCTCTGCTGTAGGTGAAAGGATAGGTGGGCCCCAGCAATGTGCCAGTAGGCGATCCCAGCACCTGCTCAGAGCAGCACATGGAGTTTGTGTGAAAGTGCAGGATCAGCAGTCATGCATCAAGACTTCAGGGGCCATGGTGTGAATCTGCTGCATGGCTTCCTAGGAGTGAATACCTCTATGAACTTGAAGAGTGAAAAGAGGAGAGTAATTCAAAAGGGGATGCAGCCCGAAAAGGATGGTAGGAGGCAGCAAAAAGAGCCAGGCAGCAGTGAAGGGCACAATCCAAACAGCTCTATGATGCTAGAAGGCAGAAATGCATCAGGCTCGCAATCTGAGGTTTTGCTTCTAGAATTTTCTGCTTACTCTTTTCTTGACAGAGTCACACAGTGTATGCAGTGATTCAGGTCAAAACTGCTCCCAATTATTTCTACAATGTTTTTTTCAAAGAAATGACCCTCTCCCCCTAGATGCAGCTCATTTTAGTTTGAGTGATGCGTTAGTCAGCTTTGTATTGCTGTGACAAATCACCCGAAATCATTACAGTTAGAAAGGAGAAGGGTTGATCTTGGTTCAGTTTCAGATCTCAGTCCATGTTCTTTTGGTCCCACTGCTTTGGACCTGTTGCAGCATCCTAGCACGAGTATGTGGCAAATGTAGGCTGTTCACCAGGAACCAAACAGAGACACAGAAAAGGGGCAAAGATGGAGTATGTTTCCAAAAAGCAAGTATAGATGACATAACTTTCATCCATCTCTTAAAAAGTCTGTCACCTCCAAGCAAGACCTAACCTCTATCCATCTCTTAAAAAGTCTGTCACCTCCCAAGTGACCTAACTTTCATCCATCTCTTAAAAAGTCTGTCGTTCCCAGCCCCATTTTGGCTAGAAAATTTCAGCAGATATGCCCTCGGAGTATGTTATATTATATCAGATAACTTAAACATTAAACAGTTATTGCTCATAGTTCTGGAAGCTAGAAAATAGAAGACAGAAGTGAGGATGACCTTGTTGGCAGACGCCCCTCCCGACCATGTTTTTAAACAGGCAAAACAGGGTGAAAGAGAGGGAAGAGAAAAAGGGAGAGAGAATTCTACCTCTGTATCTCTCTTTTAGAGAGCACTAAATGATATTGGTGGGCTCCTGTCTCATGACTGACTGATGCATCTTACAGTGGCCTAGCTCTTCATATAATAAGTCAAGATTTCAACATACAAATTGAAGTGGGACATGTACTTTCAGTCCATAATACAGCCTGTAACCATATACTTATAGAGCTCTACTGTTGTATTTGCAAATGAGAGAACTATATTTCTTCATAAGGATTAACCCATAAAATGCCTATACAACTACAGAATAAGGTAAGTTATTCTTCACGAGCGAGAATATACATTGTGGGGATACAGTTCTAGGCATTTGTGCTGGAAAGGCCATGGGGCACTGCCTTCCTTGACTTGGAAGGAAAGTAAGAATGGCATTGGCCTGTCATTCCAAACTTATTGAACCCCTCAGTCTCTCCCTTAAAGACCTGTTGGAAGACACATCATGTGTTCTAAGCTGCTTCCATTGAGAATAAGATCCACAGTGACAGAGAGATGACCAGCTGTTGAAAGCTCCCTCTGTTCTTCCAGAGGACCTCAGTACCCAGCACCTACAGTAGGCAGCTCACACCTACCTGGAACTCCAGCTCAGGGGACTGAATGCCCTTCTCTGGACTTTGAAGGCACCTGCACTCAGTGCACAGAACTGCCACCCCTACACACAAACTTAAAATAATAAAGACAAGCAGCTTTAAAATGTTTAAAAGAATATTTTTCAGCGATGAGAAAATGTGATCCTCAATTGTTTGTTTGAAAACTATTGTATCTGGGGGAGGGCAGAAGGCTAATACACTACAAACCAAGGCGTGGAATAATAGATGTGAAAACTTTTAACGAAAGAGAAGGCGGAAATGCCACAGACTGCTTTCATAGTACAGCTTTTTCCATTACAATAAAATTTTCCCTGGCATGGTACTTTAATCAAAATTACACTGGGGGACTGAAATGAAACCATTAGACTGTGGACTGATTACTTATCTAAGCAGAGGACCTCCCCAGACTCTGAGCAATTTTGTTTCATTTCGCATCTTGCTGTGTCATGTTGAATATCAGAGATGCAATTGAAAATGAAATTATCTGTAACCATGTCACCTTAATCGTATTTATTTAAAATGCAAAGGCTCTTCTGTGATACTTTATTAATTCTGAAAATACAATATAGTAATTTTAACTAAAGACTGTGCAGAAAATGAAGTCTGAGGATGTGTTGAAGACTCAGTCAGCAAGAATTGGGATTTGTAAGCATGCATGGGTAGGAAACAACACACCTAAACACAGCTATACCTGTGAGAGAAAGCATTCTAGAACAAAGATGTCCTGTGTTATTTTTCCCCCTCTTAAGACCGAAAATTCTGACTACATAGGCCAGTATGGATGTCATTTTACCTACAGAAATCAAAATCATAACAGTCCCTTCAACAGGGAAGAAACCAGGCAGGCAGTGGTGGTGCACGCCTTTAATCCCAGCACTCGAGAGGCAGAGACAGGTGGATCATTGTGAACCCCAGGCCAGCCTGGTCTACAGAGCGAGCTCCAGAAAAGGCTCCAAAGCTACAGTGATACTCTGTCTTGAAAAACAAAATAAAACAAACAAAGACATTTCAAAAATCTAACAGGTAAGAAGCTGATAGCTGGGCTCTCTGGAGTGTATGCCCCTTGCTGTATAATCTCACACTGGGATGCTACAAGATTTATTTTATTATATGGTTACAATGACCATATTTACATTGAGCCACAAAGTGCAAAAACTGTGGAAACACTGTTTTTTTGTGGGGAAGGGTGGAGGTTGTTTGTTTATTTTTAAACAGCACGGATAACTTTTCCTCACCACTTCTTCTAGGGAAAATGCTGAGTGCTGCTTCCGCCAGCCTGAGGATTGGAGGAAGCTTATCTGGCTTCTTCACCTCAGTGGGTTACATTGTTCTCAGGTAGGCTTAGTCATGTGTGGTGTGTGTGTGTGTGTGTGTGTGTGTGTGTGTGTGTGTGTGTGTGTGTGTGTGTGTGTGTGAATGTGCCTCTAAATGTGTGGATGTGTCTAGTGTGTACACATGTGTCTGTAACTCTGTGAGCATCTATGTGGCTCTGGGTGGTGGCTTGATGCCTGTGTGTTTTGGGTTGCCAGACAAGTGGACATATGTAACCATGTATTTACTTTAGAAATTTTCAACTAATTACTACATTGGGACATATCCAATGCTCATTTTAGTTATCTTTATCGATTTATATCTGCAGATCTTCCTTTCATCAAATTTTAGCAATACACACACACACACACACAGGATTTCTTTGCTCTTTGTATTTTGAATGTGAAAATTCGGAATTCTGGCTGTGTATTACCAATGTCTATGTGCTGATAGGCAAGTTGTTTTATTTCTGCCCGGAGAATGAATAAAGATAGGGACTCCCCTGGGGCCTGGCACCCCAGCACGGAGGCACCTGCTGTATTTGATCCCATCGCACAGCTATTTGGCCTTGAGCAAGCTGGCACTTGCTGATCGCTCCTAGCATCTCACTCCAAATCTTCCGTGAGTCAATATTCTCTTCTTGCTTCTTTTATAATTCACAGAATGCAACATGCCTCTGAATGTGAGAGACTTGGCGGTGCCAGCTGAGGGAAGACAATAGCCCGAGTGTGGTTATGCTGTGCAGAAAGTTTCATCTGCCACTCTGAAATGCCACATCCCATAGACATGCACAGCAATAACAAAAGGTACAGTGATGGTAGAAAGAAAATGCATAGCTTAGGTTTTAGCACAGAAGTAATTCCAGCAGAATGGCATCATGCAGGCTGAAAGGAGAGTAATCCTGAAGGAAAGAAGAGAAGAGAGAAAGGAAAGAAGGGAAGGCAATGGGTCTCAATGGCATGATAGCATATAGTGAAGACAGAAGTGGCAGAAATATAGAAAGTAATTCCTGCCCAGAACTTATATGTGGAAATTCTATTGGAGAAAAGGTAAAGCAGAACCCAGAAGCTAATGACCTATTTCCCAGTATCTGCTCCTTGTGAAACGCTCCACGCTGAGAGTTTGGGTGAATTCCTGGACTCTTTTGTTTTGTTTCTAGCCAGCTTTTCTTAACTTAAATTATCCCAAGCTAAGACTGGGCATTCATAAGAAATAGTAAGTCTTCATGTGATTTATTTGGGAGCGGGGTGGCTGGCCTGCAAAGAGTAATACTAAAAAAACAACCAATTACAGGGAAGTCGTGTTGTTGAGACTTTATATGCATAGCATCCCTGTTAATACTAGGTGGCACAATTCACAGAAAACGTTCTGTTTCTCTGGATCTCACAGTCTTTCTGCCGCTTCTGTTCTTTGAGCCTTTGGTACAGGAATTGTGTTGTAGATGAATCAGGTGAGGCAGGGTACCACATTGATCACTTATTCTCTGTACTGTGATGGGTTGTGGTTTTCTATAATGATCTCTTTGTGTTGCAAAGATGAGGGATGAGAGCTGCACGTCTCTGTGGGTGTAAGGATAAACATTTAGAACATAGTTAGGAATAATGCTGATTTAGTAAAGTAGCAGTAGTAACTTTGCCTCCAGGATCAATAATCTCACTAGTGGCTGTTCAGCAAGAGGGAAGTAATAATCCAGTGTGATTGCACATGTCTTTTTTCTCTGTGTTCAGGAGGCAGGGGCAGATGCACCTCTAAGTTGGAGTCCATCCTAGTCTGCACAGTTAATTCCAGGACAGCCAAGGCTACACAAAGAAGCCCTGTCTTGAAAAACCAAAAAGAAAAAGAAAATAAAAGAAAAAGTTAAAGAAGTCATGTCTAGTACTAGACTTCAGGGACTTCTTTACCATGAGTGGAACACAGAAAAGTAGAAAGTTCCTCCTTTCATGCTTGCACAAGCCCCATGGCTTCCATCTTGGGAGGCATCTTACTTGTAGAAGCTAGCTATGACATTATCAGTTCTCCTGAGGAGGCCCACATAGCCAGAAACTGAAGCAGGCCTGTCTATTAACCATGTAGGGACTGTATTTGTGCAAAAATATTTTTTTTTCCTGAGCTTAGGAAAGCTTTATCATTTCAAGTGACATTGAAACCTTTGATTCCAACCTAGAGAGCTACTTTGAGACAGAGGTATACAGTAAAGTGCATAGAAACTGGGTAATAAAATATTTGTTCTAAGAAACAAAGTTTTAGAGTCATTTGAAATACAGCAGAGGTAATTAAAGAAATAGTTTTCCTCCATTCTCCATGACAACTAAATTTATCCTATAAATTTGAAGATTAGGATGAGCCAGAACAAAGGTTTCTGGAGTGTATATGGCATGGAACATGTTGAAAGTGACTCCCACCCAAGACCTTGTAACAAAAAAGACAATATGTGAGAGATTTCAGGGAACCTCTATTGTGTCTTTGTCTCATCTGTGTTGATTTGATTCTACTTCCTAAACTGTAAAGCAGGTCTTCCCACACTCTACTTCTGGGCAAAAGCATACAGAATGTCAATATTGGGTTGAGTTTTAGGTTATAAAATTCAAGGTCAAAACTTTGGAGATAAATGGTCTATTTCTGGTCCTGAGATGCTGGGTAGCCACATGGTCAAGCAGGGGCTTTAGAAGCAGTGTCAGATTTGCTTGGTACCCATGGAAGACTTTGAAAGGATTAATGAGGATAATGTTAAGACTCACTGCATGATTCAGAAGAAAAATGCAGCATGACAAATATTCTTGTGTTCAAAGGTAACCTATTTTCTTAAAATATATTTGGGTTACCACTGGGACATAAACCTTTTTTAGAATGTTTATTTTGATCTATTTTCTAACTCTAATGAGACTGGTATCCAACTAAGAAAAAAATAGATACATAACTTTTTATCATGACGGATTTAAGTCTCAAGGCCTGTTCAAACTAGTTTGGCCACAAATTGGTTTCCTGATTGGGAGAGCCTATCTCTTAATTAGTAAGGTAAATGTGATAATACCATATAGGCATTGTAGGGTTTATTCTTACACATTGCACAGAAGCACCCAGTTCTCAAGCAGGGGGCAGAGCCTCTGTGTGCTAAGAAGTGGACCCAGTGAGTGTGGACCCAATGAGACCTGCTTAGCTGGTGGTTTTTGTTGTTGTTGTTTTTCATCCAAGCTGATTGTGTCTTCTGTTACACTTAGGGAACTGAATGTACACAGGACACTACTATCTGTTGTCATACAAGTCAAGGAGCCTCATGAGGGACATCACTTGTCAAAAGGCTGGCTGCTGAGGCAGTTGTGTCAGGTGACACTTCAGAAGTCCTAAGCATGATGGGAATGTTTTCCAACCTTGCCATGCGTTTATTAGCACTGTAAATGGCAGGGCTATGGTCCCTGCTCTGTTTATTCTCACTCTCCTCTTTAAACCTGGCGCTGAAGGTGTCTGTCACACAGACAGCAGTGGAGGAAGCAAATGTATCGTGATACGTGTCATAGCATCAGCCTACACTTCAGACTTCCCTCAGTCTCTGACCGCATACCCCAACAATGAATGTTACTTCGAGTGAGAGCTTTTTGGAAGCATATATGGGATAAAATCAGGAATAGAGATATTGGCTATTTGATATTTTCTTGTTGGAAGAGAAGTCAGAATTGAAGTATTCCTTTTTTACTGATTTTCCACAATAGTAAAAATAAATAAAATCATACACACACATACACACACACACTCACACACTTAAATGGATGAAACTTCTTTTTCATAATCTCTGTGGGTTTTCCAGTGTTGAGGAAGCTATGTAGCATATATAGACGGTCATAAGTGTGTTGTGTAGCAGGTTATAAATGTTATGCATAGCTATCCTCATGCCAAAGTTCTCTGCACCCTCTCTGTCCTTCATGGAAATCCAAAATTAGCCAAGAAAGTTGAAGGAAGCCTTGTCCACTGATACTGGGTGGCCCCCAATGATGAATAAACTGCTTGACCGTTAAGCCCTAGCACATCTACCATTCTGTTCTTTTTGTTTGGCGGAATTGCCCCCGAGGACTCAAGCCTTGCTGGTGCCTATCTGTAATGGTCTGCAAATTCCCAGATAGTGTCATGAACATTTAACACACACACACACACACACACACACACACACACACACACACACACACACACGCCACATGCATGAACATACAGAGGAATTAGAAGCAAGGAAAGAAGAGGAAAAGTACAGATTTATGTTTTGTCTGAATGCTTCAGACCATCGGCATCTCCTAAGTATTAATACTTTGATTGACAGCTACCTTAGGAATCTTCTTAGTAACACCTCAGAACTTGCCTCCTAGAAACAGTATATCTGCCAGGCAGCTACACTGTGTTTTCTCTTTTCAGTTCTATTTTGGATCCCAGTCTCTGAAATGGAATACACTCTCTCTGTAGGCGGATACTGCATTAATTAAATCAATCTATCAAGTATTTTCCTTTGTCTAGACGTGATTCTAAGTAATGACGTATGGATTAGTAATACAGTTGAAACTTGTCTACCTAGTCATCAGGCTCTCCAGAAATCCTTAGAGCTGATGTGTGATATAAAACTTCCTAGACAGCAGAGAGGAAAATTCTGGACACCTCATTCAAAGGGGACTGAGTGAAATTCCTTCTACTCAGAGGAGGGGAGCTCTCAAGCCTCATTATTCTCTTTGCTGTCCCTGTATAATCAGGTAAAGTTTTATGTAGGTAATCATACTAAAAGCACATGAAAAGTGAGCTAAGAAAACCAGATTTCCAAAAGAAAATAAAATGGGGGGGGATTCCCATAGAAACAGTGAAGAGCCTTGGCACTTGAAAGTTAGCATGGGACAGCCATCTAACCTTTCATCCTCAGGGTTTTCTTCCCAGTTGTTGGCATCTTCCTCTGAAGACGTCTTCCTCTTCTAAGATTCTAAAAACACTCTCCCTGCTGATCCTCCCTCCAGGAGTCTTCCCCACTTTTGCAATTCAGTGAAGCAGGCAAAATCTTCCCTGCTGAGAGAACTCGGATAAGCTCCTTAGATTCTCAAGAGATTTGCCTTGGCGACCTCCCCAATGGCCAAGGACTCTCATTTTCTCAGGCAGGCTTTCTTTCCCATGGCTGGATCCTCTTTGCATGTGGTACTTTTGCTGCTGAGCTCCAATTTGCATGAAGGGTTTGGAGCACTTAGGAAGTACACTGACAATTCCAAATCATTTCTGTTTTCACCACCATTTTGTCTGTGGTCAACATGCAGAAATCTAAAAAGTGGAAATCCTCAGCAGGTCAATGTCGTCTAGGTCAATGTCGTCTAGATGATAATTTGTGCACTGGGTCATGACTACTTCTCATTTACTACCTGACACCTCTTATTCTTTATTCTCCTTCAAATGTATATGTATTTGCATTTCACCTCTGAAGGTGTCTGGTAACTTCTGTAGCGAAGAATGAGCTACTGGTACCACTGGCTTCTGTTCTGGAGCCAGAGGGCAGCTGTGTTAGTCATAGCATAGCATTCATCCCCTCTCAACCCCCAAGAGGTTTGCCTTTGAGGCTGCAGAGACAGCCCCCCCCCCTTTGGAAACTGCACTTCCTTGAGTCAGTGCTCATTCTTATTCTGCTCTGTTTATGACACTAGTAAATATGGAGTGCCTTCCTCTGTGGCTTACAACTACTTTCTCAGTGGCTTCCAGCCACTCGCATTACATTTTATTAGTTTGCCAGTGTATCTAAAAATTTCTCTTGTGAAACCTTACCTTATCAGAGAGAGATGTGGCAACAAGTTTAGACATCAGCTCATCAGTCGATCTGATTCAACCTTTTGAGCAACTGTGAAATTTAAGTGTCATAAAAGTCAAAGGATAAGGGGCATGACTTTAAACACAATGTAAGCTATAAAATGATGAGTTAATTGAAGTCAAAGTAACTGAAGTCCATCAGCTGGGTAAAGAAAATGTGATATAAACACACAGTGACTTTTTATTCAAGTGCAAAGAAAAATGAAATAATATTTGCAGGGAAATTATAGAAATGAAAAGGATACTCAGGATAGAGACAGGGGTTTGGGAAAAGGAATTAGAAGAAAAGATCATAAAAAATTAATGAAAATACCACAGTGAAACCTGTTTCTTTGTATGTCCTTTTCAGGAAACTAGTGACTAAATATAAAAATGAATTATATTGTAGTTTCTGACCATTTTTTTAAATTAGAAATTGAAGTGAACATAAGAAACCAAAGGTACTAGAGTGCACTTTGGTTAGTAAAGTGTTTTCCACACAAATGTGAGAAGATGAGCATGGAACATCAGCACCCATGCAAAATCCAGGCCTGGCACATGCCTGTAATCCCAGGAATGGGCAGCTGAGGACAGGTGAATCATTGGGGCTAATTGGTCAGCCAGTCTAACTGAATTGGCAAGATCCAAGTTCGGTGAAAGTTCTTGTTTAGAAAAATAAATGGAGAGAAACTGAAGAATATACCTACTGCAAACCCCTTGCCTTCATATGTATTGCACATATATGTACACATAAAAAACCAAACATGTACAAAAAACACATAATCACACATACACAAGAAAAAATATGAATAAATACAAGAAAAAACCTTGTTATACAATAAATATTTTTCCTATGTGGCTCTTCTTCTGGCCCTATTGCTTCAGACAATTTGGGTTTGTGCCCAGAAGTTTGTGCCCACAGTTATCAGTAATAACTGTGCCTAAAAGCTAAGGCAAATTTTTAATCACTGCGTTTATTTTTTCTATTTAATAGTAGAAAACTTTTCCTTAGGTTCTAAACAACATAGTAGTTGACTGCTGGCCCTATGTGTTCGTAATGAGAACTCTGTATGATCATTTGAAACTGTTGAGAAAATAGATGCTGTGTTGTCAGCTCCAGTCAACAGTCTGGTAGAAAAACTTCTTGAAGTTTAAGCAAAAGAAAGTAAGATTAAAAAAAAAATGGAAGGAAGGACGGAACAGGGAGGGAAGAAAGGCGGTAAGGAGGGAGGTAGGGAGGCAGAGAGGGAGAGTAAGGAAGATGAATGTGTAAACTGCTAGGAAAAGCACAACAAAGTGCTGATGCATCTCTTGCACATTTCTTCACTTGATAAAATGCAGTTGTCTATCAAGGTCAGCCATGATGAGTTCTTCTTCCAGACAGATCTCTATTTGCATTCAAAAGGCCCAAGTATAGTAAAAATGCTATCATTTGGATTCTAAACACATTTGTATTGCAGATACAATAGAAATCTTTTCAGCTAATTAGAAAATATCACCTTTAAGGATATAGATTTTAGGTATTAACCCTCACTAGTATGCTGTTATTATTTTTCGTTCATCAGTTTATTTTAAGTTGTTGGCCATGAACTTTTTGCCTTCAAATTGATCTTATTTTTTATGGAAGCATAACGAAGATGGAATAGGGAAGATGTAGAATCATTTATCTTTGAAATACTGAATCGCTGAATATTATTTTCATTTATCTCATTAGTAATGAAATATTTTAATCAAATAAAGATGAATTTCAACAAACATTCAACATCTAACTCAAAAGTGTCCTAACGTATAATTGTACTTGTGTTCTTGGTGCCCCTGTGAAAGTTATCAGATCCAAAATGAGCCAAGCCCTGAAAAATGTCCCCAGTGGACCCCTGAATAGATGGAGGCTCTCCAACAGGATTTGTCTGATAGCAGGGACTATCACAAAGACAGCAAACCTCACTCAAGAAAACTCCAGCATGGGACCAGGCCTAAAGAAACTGTGCTTTAGCTGTGATGGTTTAGTTTACCTCCTCACTGCAGCTGCTCACCACAGGAGCCCACCAGGCCAGTAGGGAGTCTCTGGAACCAATGAATGGGCTTTCTTTTAAATACTGCCTGGAGCTCTCCTCTTTCCCCAAAATTAGACTTCTTGTTGAGACTGCTGTCAGCCCTTGCTCAGGCCAGAGGCTATCTATCTGCCTCTGCATGGGTGTCCCAAATTTCAATCCTGTTCTTTGTTATTTCGCAAATGAAATCTGTCAGCATAAAAAAAAATCCATCTTTGTATTTTGTTTGCTGTTGACACAACTCCTTTTGAGGACTGGAGCTCCAAGTACAATGTCCTTCTATGAAATCCCAGGATGTGATCCAGAGACAAGTACTTCACCCAGCTGGAAGAGTCTTCATTTACTCAGTGACCAACCACTGCAAAACAGCTGGATGTCTGGTTATAAATCCTAAACATTGCAGTACCAGGGTGATCTTTTGACATTGCTTTAACAGTCTGAATCGTGTCCTGACTCCAAATTTTGAACCAGCAACATCTCCGAGTATAAACAGACCATCCTGGTTTGGGTGGCTTGTCTAACATGAGTCATGCATTTATAAAAACAAGAAAAACAAAGATGACAAGCTAAACTTGTAAAACCAACAATGAAGGGATACTCAGTATATTTAACTGAACACTCAGTTCCATTACCCAGAACCTTGGTTTTCTGGAATCTAAAAGAAATTAGAAAACAGAAATGCATACAAGAAAATTTATTTATCATTGAGCCACATTAGGAAGAGCAAGGCCCTGATATTTACCATGCTAATAGAAGACTTTATAGAAGACAAAAGACAAAAGCCAGTAGATATGCGGATTTCACTGTAGGATATTTTATCAGTTCTTTCCAAGGAGACAAAATGTTAGTCCTAGACTTTTAATATCTCATTCTCATCATTTTGCCTCCATACTCAGCATAGATTCTCTTTTATTGTTTCACATTACATAATTATATCAACTTTTAAATGGCATATATGTTTAAATTACCTCAGATTTTAAGGCAACCATAATGAAAATGCATACTTTTTACAGTTTATTATTTTTATTATTATATTCGTAATGTCAATCAATGATAGGTTTAAGAAGGATATTTCTATTCAAGTATGACTTGTACTTTGACCACATTCACTCACCTATAAGCTCCCCTTTCTACGCAGTATCCCTTGCTAGTTCCTTTTCTTCTTCTGATAGTCTTCCATATAGTTTTATGTCATATCTAGTTCATATAAGAATCCACATATAAGAAAAATGGGCAGCATTTGTCTGAGTCTGACTTACTGTGTTTAATGTAATGATCTCAACTTGCATCCATTTTTCTGCAAAGCAACACACTTTAATGCTTTATAAAGGAGTGAAACTCCACATATTCCTTACTCATTCACCTGCTAATGTACACTTAGACTGATTCCATCCCTGGCTTGGCTATTGTGAATAGGGCTGCAATAAACATGGAAGTGAGCGATCTTCATACTAAGCTGTCTCATGTTCCTTTGTTATATTCTAAAGAGTGATACAGCTGGATCACATGGAAGTTATATTTCTAGATTTTATAACCTACCATACTGACTTCCACAGTGGTTAAGCCAATTTTCACTCTTATCAGCAGCATATAAAGAGTCACTCTTTTCTATAGAGATTTCCCAGTTCTAGGCTACCATCCATCATGCAGGAGAGAGAGTGGAGAATAGTAGAGAAAGAGAAAGAGAGAGAGAATGAAATGAAACTGACCTAAAATATAACATATTAAATAGATGAGTAAAATAATGGAAAACAAATGAATTGAGGTACAGTCTGCTTTTGTGCAGTCCACTGAGTGACATAGGTCAGGGTCTGTCTCTATACAGTCCCCTCATTGGGCATGAGGACAATGTATGTCTCTACACCATCTTGCTTCTTTCTCTGGCTATTCATGATGGTATAGTCTAATGAAAGCATGTGATTTTTGGAACTTTGTTTCTCATGCTGATCTCTATTTTGTTTTCCAAAACCACAGTGTTGTTTTTGGACAACGCAGTGGGCACATTAATTTAGGTGCCTTCCCGTCTCCAGTTACTGGACTCAGCTTTTGTAAATGTTTTCCACTTAGCTCTTGGAACATTTAAACAAGTTATGTCTGGCTTCTCCAGGCAGCTAGGTTTTTGTCAATCTAATTTATGACTCACACCAGTTTTCCAGCACTTGGAAAAGTTCAGGGCTCTGACTTCGTATTTTTACCTTCTGGCTGTTGGGATCAAAGAATGTGTGGTAACATTTGCCCTAGGCTCACAGTGTGCACTACACGAGCAGGGTATTTTGCCTACCTGCTAACTATTCTGGGTCCTTTAAGAAAAAAAGGCTTCTTGAAAGTAGTAATTAAAAACTTCTCAGCAGCAACAACAGAAACCACGGCCTGATTAATTAGTAAAGAAATCTACTAGACTTTCAAAGAATGAATGCTATGCAAACTATTCTATTATATAGAAAAGAAAGAAACACAACTGTTTTACCCTCATACCCAAATCAGACAAAAAAATCCAAAAAAAACCAAGAAAATTATAGGGCAATACCCTTGACAAACATAGACACAAAAATTCTGAATAAAATGCTTGCAACTCTTATTCAAGAATACATCCAAAAGATTATGGATCATTCATCATGATCAAGTTGGCTTTATTCTAGAGCTATAAGGATAATTTTATTCATGTAAATTAAGAAACATAATTCACCACATAAGTAAACTTAAGTACAGAAATCAAGTAATCACTTCAATTGAAACAAAAAAAGATGTTTGACAAAATCTAATATCCCTTCATAATAAAGCTCTGAAGACAATAGGGCTGGAATAAACCTATATCAATGTAGCAAAGGACATGACAAACCAATATTCACCATTGTGATAGACCAAGTCACACTGCAAGCATTCCCACTCAGATCAGGAACAAGACAAGGGTGTCCACTGTCACTTCTCTTTCAAATGTAGTACTTGAAATCTTAGCTAGAGCAATAGACAAGAACAAGAAATAAAAGGGACATAAACAGGAGTGAAAGAAGTCAAAATATCACTGCTTACTAATGATATAATTCTATACTTGAGAGACTATACAGAATCCACCAGGAAACCTCTAGAGTAGAAAAACACTTTCTTCAAAGTGTCAAGATACAGTATTAACATACTAAAATTAGCAACCCTATTATATATCCAAGGCCAAATTGAGGGAAAAAAATTACATTCCCTATAGCTTTAAAAATCACCTTGAATAAGAAACCAAGGAAATGAAAGACCTACATAGAAATTGAAGAAGTTAGGGATACCTCCCATGCACAGAGACTGGTAGGATTAATATTATAAAAATGGTTATTTTACCAAAAGCAGTCTGCAAATTTAGTATTATTCCCATCAAAATTCCAGTAAAATTCTTTATAGAACTTGAAGATAACAACAACAACAAAATAAAACAAAACAAAAATCCACAAACTTAAAATTTAGTACTTTAGGAGTTATTCTAAATAGTAAAATCACTGGTGGAAGTATCACTATTTCTGAATTCAAGTTATACTATAGAGTCACAGTAGTAGAATCAGCATGGTAATGACCGAAAAAGGACACCTTGACTTAATCAAAAAAATAGAAGACTGAAGAGATGGTTCAATGGTTAAGAGTATGTGCTCCTCTTCCAGAGGTTCAATTGCAAATGTGGGTTCAATGCCCAGCACCCACATAATGACTCACAACTGCCTTTAACTCCAGTGCCAGGGAATCCAACACTCTCACACAGACATATAGGTATGTAAAACACTAGTGCACATAAAATTAAAAAATAATATTTTTTAAAGAATAAGGACCCAAAAATAAACCTACATGCCTACATATCCACAAAGACATTAGCTTTCACAAAGATCCTTAAAAACGTTATATTGGAGAAAAGAGATCTTCAACAGTGTTGGGAAAACTGGATTGTTACATGTAAACAAATGAAGCTTGATCCTTCTCTCTCATCCTGAACACAGATCAATTCTAAATGGATCAAAGATCTCAATGTTATACCAGAAACTGAAAATATTAGCAGTGTAGGGAGTATACTTCAGGATATATGCTCAAGTACAGATTTTCTGACAAGGATTCCAGTCAACCAAGAAATAGAACCAATAATCAACAAATGGAACTCTGTACTGAAAAGGAATGTATTAATTGACTGTAGTCAACCTATAGAATGGAAAAACAGTTCCAACTATACATCTGATGAAAGATTAGTGTCTAGAATACAAAAAAAACTCAAATGAAATAAAAAAGGAAGCAATCATATTTTAAAATGGGCTATGTAATTGAATAGAACACTCTCAAAAGAAGAAATATGAAAGGTTATGCATTATTCTAAATAGTAAGTGTTTACCATCCTTAGTTTTCAGGGAAGTGCAAAATAAAATTACATTGAGATTTCTCCTTATCCCAGTCAAACTGCCCAAGAGTTAGAAAATATAAGACAACAAATGCTAGAGAGGATGTGGGGAACAGTGAAACCTTATGCATAGTTTGTAGTGGCATTTCATTTGTATTTTAATAAATAAAGCTTAACTAAAGATCAGGAAAGTAAAACAGCCACACTGGTCAGTCTTACAGACTAGGCAGCAATGACACACACATTTAATCCCAGTAGCCACAATGACACACACTTTTAATCCCAGAGGCCACATTAGCTTCACTTAGAAACCAGGTGCTGGTGGTGCACCCCTTAATCACAGAACTAGGGAGGATTATAAAATGGGAGGAGACAGCTCTCACTCTTAGTCTCATTCTGAAGTTTCCTGGAGACAGGATCACCATTTTTGGACTGAGTTTGAGGTAAGAGCTGGTGACTGACTGCTTTGCTTTTCCAGTCTCCAGGTTGAACCACAATATCTGTTTCTGAGTTTTTACTAATTATGCTTCATTGGCACCCAACGTGGGGCACAATTTGTAAATAGAGAATGTGCTTACTTCCCAGCTGCCCAGATCTGAATAATCACACAGAAACTATATTAATTACAAGACTCTTTGGCCAATGACTCAGGAATATTCCTAGCTAGCTCTCATATCTTAAATTAACCCATTTCTATTATTTTATATTTTACCATGAGGCTTGTAGTTTGTTACTTCTTGCTTCTTGAGTGACTATATGCCATATGCCTGACTCTGCCTTCTTTTTCCCTGTATTCAGTTTAGTTTTCCTGCCTATCTATATTCTGCCCTGATATAGGCCAAAGCTGCTTCTTTATTAACCGATGCTAATAAAACATATTCATAGCATACAGGGGGAATCCTACAGCAATAGTTAGGATTGCAACTGGTAAGGGCATTATGGAAATCAGTTAGCAAACAATTGACCTGAAGGCAAGAACTGATACAGAGGCTATGGAAGCTGTTTACTGTCTTGCTCCTCATGGCTGTCTCATCCTGTTGTCTTAAAGTACCCAGGACTGCCAGTCCAGGTGTGGCACCACCTCCCATATCAGTCAGTAATTAAGAAAATGCCCTAAAAGTTCGCCTATAGCCCTATCTTACAGGAGACAATTTCTCAGTTGAGATTTCTTCCTCTCAAATGAGTCTAGCTTGTTTCAAGTTAACATAAAAACTAGCCAGTTCCATTGACATCTTTTCAAGATGACATACAAACACACCATTGTTAAACCTAAATGTTCATTCTCAAGATCACACATTAATATCAACATCACAATATAAAATATACCAAAATTTAAAAGCCCCTCAGTCTTTGAAAATACATTTCCTCCATAGGTTTAATGCTTGTTTCCCTGCTGGTGGAACTATATTGGGAGGGTTAGGAGGTGTCAGCTGGTGTTAATACCACTGGGCAAGAAAAAGAGCACTACCACAATTTTGAGCTAAATTTGAAGCAAGTTTGTTTTTATTGTGGGTGCGTCCAAAAGATGGCCAGCAACTGTGTTTCAAATTGAGTTAAAGAGAATAGCCCCGAATTGATTTCTATTAAGGAGTAAAATCATGAATAGTTGCAAAGCAAGTTTACAGAAAAGAGAGAATGGGGCAATAAAGAAGTATGGAAAAGTCTAAAACAAACAAATAACAAAACAAACCATGTGGTAGCCATGCAATTAGGGTGGGTGATTAGGGAGGGCTAGGGAGGGTTAAGAAGAGCTAGGGAAAGTCAGGGTGTTCTCAAAAACAAGTCAAGGTTGTGGCTTGAAGCAGAACAGACTTGAGGAAAAGGTCTTAAAAACAGCCAATCAGCTCTTACAGTAAATGAAAATTATTTTTATAATATAGCATAATTGAAATGGATTATTAAATATGCTGCAGGATCCCCAGTGGCAGCAGGCAGTAGAAATATTGCAGGTCCCCAAGCAGTGGTAGTGGGGCATGTGGCAGCAGGCAGCATGCAGCATGCCCTGAGAACAGCCAGTCCCAGGCAGGGATGGCTGCAAGTCCATGAGTGGTGGCTGGTCCAGGGCAGGAAGACACACAGTGGCAGGCAAGAGACAGAGACATGGATAAGCACACCATGCAGAGTGAGGTTGGATATTTATTTAGTGGTTATGGAAGGGAGGGGAGAAGGGGAGAAGATCAGAGAGGGAGAGAAAGAGAGAAAGAGAAAGAGAGAGAGAGGAGAGAAGGGAGAGATGGAAGCTGCCTCTCCGAGAAGGATACGGAAAAGAGAGGGAACTCAGGCTGGAAGCTGAAGAGTAGCCTGACTCAGCAGATGGGGAGGGAGTGGGAGTGGCTTGTCTCTTAAAGAGACAGAACAGATGATTACAATAATGGCTCCTGCTTTCAAAATGGAGTCAGGCAGGTTGCTCACTTGCTTGAGTAGATGTTTCACTTCATGCAAGTGAGTTTGAGGTTTCAGAGTTCCCAGTTTTTGCTCTCTACCTTGCATTTCTGTCTCAAGATGTAAGCCCTCAGCTACTGCTTCAGGGCCATGCCAGCCTGCCTGTTCACATGCTCCCCTCAATGATGGTCATTACCTCAACCTCTGACACTGTCAGCTCTCAATAAACCCTTTTATAAATTTTCTTGGTCATGTTACTTTATCATAGCTATAGAAAAATAACTAAGACTGTAACCTCACTATCAGTGAGGTTACTGCTATACAGGGCCTGACCATACTGTTTTCGGGAGGAATATGGAAGGTTTAGGACTTTAGACTAGAAAAGCAGTTGAACTCTGTAATTGGGGCTTAATGAGTTATCTTAACAGAATCTTGGAAAATATTCATTCTGAAAACAATGTAGGCAACTGATGCCCCGATCAAGAGGCTTCAGAGGACAATAATATTGACTGAGCTAGAGACAAGTATGATGATCTTTTGGCAAAGAGTGTGACTGCTTTTCACTGTGTTTGTCTTAAAAATCTGCCTGCAGCTAGAAGAAATTCCATTGGTAAAGGAGATTTCAAGACAGTCTAATAGTACGTATATTACTAATTTATCAGTAATGCCTCTTATAAAGATCTACACTTAAAAAGATCAATTAATACAAAAAGAAATACAAAACATACAGTTCAAGGAGAAAAGAAGAACAAGAAGGGTAATAATACTGGAGCCAACATACCAAGTGTAATACTGAAGCTCAGAATAACAAAAACTAAAACTTGGGTGACCTGAAGAAGAAGAGCAATGACTATTAAGGTAGAGATCCACAGACTCTCTAGGTTCCCTTTACAGGAAAAAACTTTATGTTACAGTTTGGTATTTTTAAAAGGCAGAAAGGGTTTACACCAGGTGTCAGGCCTTATCTAGAGCTCTAGAGATCAAGAGGAATTGTAAGTGCACTTCCCCGGAAAGGTATTTTCCTTCTGGCTATCAGATTGCCCTGCACAGAGACTTGTGAACTCCAATGGGAGGATTAGCTGAACACCAGCTATTCTTAAAGTTAGGTTTGCTCTGTAATGAAAGCTTTACAGGCCATCTGTATAGCAAAACAAGGCTTATGATGGGTGAGATAAGAAACTCTCAGTGGAATGGGATAAAGGGAGTGCTGCCCTAGGGTAAGACTCCACCCACCTAAGCTTCCAATTTGTAAAAAGGAAGGGTTATCAGCAAAGAAAATCTTATACAAATACAATTCAAGGAAGAGACTGGATTTCATCCCAAAGAGGCAGCCTACCTTTGTAGCAAGGTCACATGTTTCTGGTTTGAGAATCATGAAGGATACAGGAGTAAGGAGGTTGTAGAATCTTCCTCAACAGTTAAGGAAAGCCAGTGAGGTCAGGCATGAGACAAGCCTCCCTGAATAGAGGCCTGAAGATGCAATTATGTTAAAGTGAAGCCTGGGTTGTGTTGAACCTGAGATGATGGAGATGCCATAGGCAGGATATTTGTCAAAGAGAACTGAGGACAGGGAGTAGAACCAGCCAAAAAGAGAGAAGTGTGTTGCTTAGATTAAAGGTGGATCTGCCCACTGCAAAATGTGTTAGCTACCCACACTTGCTGTTTGTAAAGGTGTATCTTCCTACGTTCAAGATCTGAATTAGAAGTGGATTTTCCCACTTCGAATAATTTAATCAAGAGAAAAAAATCCTTATAGGTTTTCTCAGCCATCTAAGTTTTAGTTAATTCTAGATGTACACAAGTTAACAATCAAGAATAATTGGGCTGCAACTTCTGCTGGCAGCCTATAGAAAGAATATGGAAGAAGGTAGCTCTCCTTGCCTCCTCATTCTAACTTTTGCTAGCAAGTGCATTCCTTCACTGGCATTAGAGCTTACCTGGGGTTCTGGCATATAATGAAGACCTATTGAAATATCTGTAATGGTCTGTCCTGTCCCTTTAAGAGACAAGCCATGCCCACTCCCTCCCCGTCCGCTGAAGCAAGATGATCTTCAGCTTCCAGCTTGAGTCTCTCCTCCCCCCCTCAAAACGGCAGCTTCTGTCTTTCCCTTCTTCCCACTTCTCCCCTTCTCCCTCTATGTTTCTCTCTCTCTCTCTCTCTCTCTCTCTCTCTCTCTCTCTCTTTCTCCACATGGCTTCTTGCCTGGGACCTGGCTGCCTTTGTGGCCTGCTGTGGTCTCGGAACCCTCTTCCCACTGCCTCCTGCCACTTGGGGACCTGCAACATTTTACTCAAACCATTACATTGGTGCCATTGGACTCAGTATGCTCTCCTACCCCTTTCCCAGGGTTGGGTTACAGAACCAGGTATTTTTTCTACAACAACCACATGTTCCATCTGCCTGAGCACTGACCTCTATGCAGACCAGCAGCTTCAGTGGTGAGTTTTCCCCTTCAAGCCCCCAACCACAGACTTCATAGCTACGGTTAAGCCCTTTGCTGCTTTCCATAGCTAAAAACAAGACCGGACAACCAGAGGTCAGTCCTCCCATGCTAGCACTGCACATACTGTGGGTACATTTGACTGAGGCCCCAAGGTCCCTCAGGTTTTTCTTTCTTCTCTTTTCTTTTCTTTCCTTTTCTTTTGGACCACTCATCAGTGGTCCCCACCGTGAGAGACTGCTCAGAGCAGCCTCTACCCTCTGGCTTCCAGATCACCCAGACCAGAGCCAGTCAGGCTTTAGCATTCAGCCTGTAGATAGAGGACGCTCTTGTATGAGCCCTGCAGTGTTCACTGCTGTTCCACACCCTACCTATAGAGGGGACATGTCCCCCTATAAGCCTTGTGGTATGGCCATTTTTGCAGGTTTTCATGTTTTCAGCTACGGTATGAATCCTCACTCCACCAGTGTCCCACTGGTTCCACAGGCTCCACTTTCCCTCAAACTGTCCCTGCCACTGCTACTGCTGTCAACAGAATGGTTGGATCCATGAGGTGGCTGCTTTCAATTCCAGCCTTTTGCTCCCTGCCATGGCTTATGGCATGGCGGCTCAGAGACAGGGCAGATCACACCTCTAGGTCTCTCTTCCATACAACATGTGACTGCTGCCATTTTGACTAAAGTCAGGTGACTTTACTGCCATCTTAACAGAGAGCCAGGTCAGGTGTCCAAGTTCTGTCATCTTTACTGAGGTATTCCTTGTTTAGTGCTGGCTTACTTATGATTTTCTCTCTAAATTCTTTTTTGCTGACTCTGTTACATGTGTGTTTTGCACAATGGCATGCCTTTCGTAGGGCCCACCAAGAGCATCCACTTCACCCAATTCCTGTTCACTCTGTGTGTGTATGTTCATACATGTAACTTAAATGCACCTATGTTTACTGTTAAATGTTATGATTGTCTGTTCATTGCATCTCATTTCAGACTACAAAAATAATAAATCTCATGTTATAAACTGGTATGTACTTTTAAGTCTCTTACAAAAATACTTTATATTTAATCCAACCCTACTTTACCTGTTGAGAGCCAGTACAGTCCAGCTTGGACCCAGCTCTCCAGGCAGATTCTATACTGTAGCTGTACCTGATAAACAGTGCTCAACTGCTCAGAGATCTGGGGAATATGACTTTTAAATATTTAATTTTTAAAAGACTTTTTATAACAAAAAGAGACAGGTTGACTCCTAGCAGCAGCACTCTATTTCCTCCAAAGAAGACAGAAGACAAATTGGCACAAAACAACATCCATACACACTTCATTTCAACTGCCAAGCACTGACCACTGGGAAAAACTGCCTTTCATCTAAACTGAAGATCACCAGACAGTGGACATAATCACTGGAATCAACAGCCTAGCTGCTCAGGTCAAGGTAGGTTTGTCTTCCTAAGATTTCTTGGCCCACAGGATCTTCTGGAGCCTGGCAGGCTCTGTGCTAAACAGAAAAAGGCAAATATGACCCTCAGTGACCATGGAGGAACCTGAGGAGTAGCTCTAGGTGCCAAGCAAGTAAGTTCTCTGTTGTTTTTTAATCAATAACTCAAGTAAAATGTTATCCTTCTCAAAGATTTCTGATGCAGTTTGAGGTTTTGTCATTTAAAAGAACAACCTCACCAAACAAAATACAAATAAAAGGTATAAAGGAGTGAGAACAAATAGAAACTATGAAATATCTCTCTCATGCTGCTTTCCATAGTCTTAAAAATACTTTTCATTGTGCAAAAACATCTGTCACAATCATTCTGATTTTACGAACCCAAAGAATTCTTGTGAATTTCAGGGAGCCTAATTAAAGGATCCACCTTAAACAGGTCAGATACACCCCTCCCAATTCCCTGGTCCTAAAAATTATTTTTTCCTAAACTTTGTCCTCTGTTCTGCCAATACTTTAAACAAGTATAAGAAACACCAGACATTTCCATACCACAAACACCAGACAGGAACAATGAAACCAGCTACCCCAGGATGTGACCAGCACCCAGCTTTCTCAGATTCCCCCCAAGACGATGCCCACAAATAAGCAGGAAGTAGTCTTGAGAATCTGACACCCCAATTCCTTTAACCTGCTGTGCCTAACCTCCTGCCTTTTTATTATGAAAAAGTGGTGGGAATGTAATGGTCTGTCCTGTACCTTCAAGAGACAAGCCACACCCACTGCCTCCCATGTCTGCCAAGGCAAGCTGATCTTCAGCTTCCAGCCTGAGTCCCTCCTTTTCTGTCTTTCTCTTTTGAAGAGGTGGCTTCTATCTCTCCCTTTTCCCCACCTCTCCCCTTTCCCTCTCTCTCTCTCTCTCTCTCCCTCTCTCTCTGCTCTCCCCCTTCTTCCCTTCCCTTCCATAACCCACTAAATAAATATCCAACTTCACTCTGCATGGTGTGCCTATCTGTCTCAGTCTCTCATCCACCACTAGGACCTGGCTGCCTTTGTGGCCTGCCATGGTCTCAGGACCCACTGCCCGCTGCTTGCCACTGCTCCAGGACTTGCATCATGGTCTCATAGCCTGCTGCCCACTGCTGCCACTCTGGAATCTGCAACACTTTATTTAAACCATTACAATATCCAGTCTGGATTCTTATAACTGGAGGTTTCTCTCCTACTCCCAGTCTCCAAATAACCATTCTGAGGCTTAATATTAATTACAAACTGTTTGACCTCTAGGATTCTTACTAGCTAGTTCTACATATAAATTAACTCATTTCTAATTATCTGTGCATGCCATGTGCCCTGTGGCTTACAGGTAATTCTCTGGCATCTTATTCCTTAGGTAGCTGCTGGCATCTCCCTGAGTCTACCTTCCTTTTCCCAATATCTTTGCATGGATTTCCTGCCTTGCTCTATTCTGCCTGGTTATTGGCCAAATAAGCTTCTTTATTAGCCAATGGTAATAAAACATATCCACAGCATCCAGATGGGCATCTCACACCAGGTTCTTAGACCTTCTATTGGTAGACAGTCATTTTTTGATTAGCTAGACTACAGACTGTAAGTCATTCTAATAAATCCACTTTCACAATCTATAGAGAGATGCATTCTATACATTCTACTCCTTTAGAGAATCCTGACTAATACAGGTTGCAACATGAAGGCCTCTAGTTCTTCTAACTGAAAAAACACATCAACACATCAGTTTTCCCTTTACAGGAATTTATACTTGTGATGAGGCATCAAGCATAGAACATCTTATGAATACTTCCATTAGCATGTAGAGTTTTACTTGAAAATACTTTCCAGATTTTATCTGCCAGATTTCCTGCAGCCCTGTGGTCCATGCTGACCCTGCTGTTTCTCCTCTGCCTTCCAGCCCTTCATCAGCAATTCTCTAAAATTAGTGTTAATTTGATTTTGACACCAAGAGAGGCTATAACTAGAACCTCCAATTTGGAAGTTGTATTTCTGTGACTTCCAGGCTAGCCAAGCTCACTTATGCCTGATACCTTCATTTCATTTTCCTTGGAAGATATCAAGTATAGGTAAAGAACTAAACCATGACTATTAGTGCACTGATCTTTACCTAGGGATATAAGCAAACAATTATGTGTAGTATACATGTAGGTAATAGGTGAGAAATAAATGTGTTAGCTACCCACACCTGTTTGTAAGTATTATTCACAGGGCTCTGGCCACAAGAAGTTCAAGATGAAGGGATTGAAAAACCCTCTGCATGAAATGTTTGAAAGGGGTCAAAATAAGCATTTCAGGATGAAGCATGTTAGAAGACAAACCTTACAAAATTTTATTTGATGGCAGAGAGATCAGACACTTAAAAGAAATCACACACTAGTTCAGAACTGAGAGATAGGTAGCTATTTATTTATGGGGAAAACTTACAAATCAGGATTCTCTGCTTGAACGGTGGATGGAGATGGGATGGCGGGGAAGGAGAGAAGGATTGGACACTGTTCAGCATTCGGGTAAATAGTATATGAGGCCACAGCCCAGTAGGCGGGTAATTACTAGCTGTAAACTTTCCTGCAGCATTTATTGAAAACTAAATGCATAGTGCTAATGTGTGAGACCCACAGTAATGAATAATAAACAGACTTAAGGCTTCAGAATTGTATCACACATGTGAAACACAAACAGAGTTCTATGAAGGTCAGTGTGCAATTCTGTGTCCTTCCTAGTGAGAGATTAAGGAAGTATAAATAACTGTCTTCGCAGTGAACATGCCAACTAATGTGCCATCAGAGCAATGATTTCAGGTTTTTCTATTACTCATTTGCATTAAAATGTTGTCACTACTTTTCATGGTCAGATTCTAAACCCAGTGAGTTACATGGTATCTCTAATTGTGTCAGGTTAAGGGCCAAGTTCAGCATGTAGAGGCTAGGGGACATGTAATGTTAGGATGCCAGACACACACTCTTGAAGTTGTGGTGATACAAGGTTCAGGGTAAACAGCAAGGATCTCTTCTTGGAGGACAGGGTGATATTTGGTCTCTTTTCTAGGGTTCTTTGGGTTTCAACCAAGTCTGTGTGTAGCATAGCCATTTCATTTTTACAGAATGTTTGATGTCAGGTTGAGACTGAATGTGTGATGTGGTACAAATACAGATCAACAAATATGAGAGGGCAGACTCATCTGTGGACAGGGTTTTCTAAGATTCCCATGAGGCATTGCTTGGGGCCTAGAGATAAATGGAAGATAAAGACCAGGGACAAATTTTGCATGTCCAGGTTTCGCTCAGATACCATGAAGGCCATGATGGGGTCCTATTTTACCTCATGTAAGGATGTAGCCTGAGTTCATTGTAAATGGGGTTGGGAGCACATTCTTGATGTTTCTGTGTAGTCGTGGTAGTTACAATCTTCTTAAAGGTCTTGGTGTTGGGTAAACTACACTTGAGGTCAACTTGTCCTGAATCTCTTGAGACCAGATAAGAACTGGGCACAAAGTTAGGGGTTAACTTATATGGTCCACATACCACTTTTGTCAATATCTGCTCAGACGTTTTCTTCAGGTGAGCATAGGTACAATGAATGCCATGTAGTGATTTTGGCTCCACTGAGTTGAAGATGTAGCTTGGGCTGGATGAAGAGAGAGTATATGGCCCACACACTCTTGAAGCTAAGTTTGACCCAGACCTTTTGGTGGTAAACTAGGTCTCTTACTGCATTGATATCATTGGATAATCATTCATGACCTGAGAAAGCATCGTGTATTGTAGATGGACACTATAAAGTAGTCCTACCCTAGCTCAGAATTAAGAATAATAAAAGGATTTTTTATTCAGAGGTAGACTTACAAATCACAGTTCTCTGCATGAGTGTGGAACAAGAACTGAATCCAGCAGGAGACAGTGAGAGAGAGAGAGAGAGAGAGAGAGAGAGAGAGAGAGAGAGCGCACACAAACATTAGACTGGATTTATAGTTTGAGACCATGCTCATGTGGTCATGTGGGCTGATATCTTAAAGGCTATTGGCTGAAGAAGTTCCCACAGTGCATCCCCCTGTTATCTAAATAAGAGTTCTAAGCCTAATACAACAATAATAATTATCAAGTATAAAAATTAGAATTACAACCAGCATAAGCAATATCAAGCAAGAAACATGTTAAATGTTTTAATAACTATTCTATTCTAAGGCGTCTAAGTCTTGATTAGAAATAGCTTGTCTAAGTCTTGAGAGGAAAGTAACTATGACTATCTAATCTTCAACTCCACTGAAGGCCTGTGAAAGGAGATAATACTACTTGAGTAAATAGGAAGTACAATCAAGCAACTTCCAGAATGTGCAATGAATGTCAGAGACAACTGACTACCTGGGTAATCACCCAAAGTATTATTTGCAACAGTATAGCAACCTACTATGGCTAAGGCCTAGAGTAACTGACAGACCATTTTCAGAGGCAGAAAAATTTTCAAAACCATCTTATCCTGTCGTGGCAAGGTTTGGCAGTCTTTTTTCTTGTATCCTGCTTATCCTGTTCTGACACCATGTATTTTGTTAGTGGTCGAGGTATGGGCAGTTCTTTGTTCAAAGGCCAGTTTTGCCAAGAAGAAAACAAGCTCCTAGTGGAGTGTCTTCAGGGCCCAGAATTCTCTCAGGAATAGATTATGCTGTCAGGAGTAATTGTGTCTCACGTCAACAGAACCCTAAGTTATTTAAATGCCATATTCTACAGTTCTTTGAAGTGGTTGAAGAGATTGAAGTGGAATACAATCTCTATGTATTTAAAAAAACTGATTAGTCTATCAATAAGTATGACAAACATGGATGAATATTGACTTATAATACCTATATAGCTTAAAGAGTAAGGCCTCATATTAGAATATTAAACAATTTTTAAACAACAGTGCAGCAAATTGGGACAATGACCACAAAATGTAAACAATGTATAAGTATCTTGATCAGAGGTAGAAATGTATAGTGCAATATGATAAATACATCCTAAAATTGTTTCAATATGCAAAGTTTCTTAAGCAGAGATAGTAGTATACATGCACACAATGACAAAATAACTTTGCATAGATGTACAAATATTGTAAACAGAAATAGGAACATATTTGATATAACATATAATTTGAATTTGTATCAATATATAAGAATCTATACCAATGTAAATTGTCTATAAATAATAGCCCATAAGTATTTACTCTATTATTTACTATTATTATTAGTGTGCGTAAGCTCACACTAATCTGCCAATTTTCCCATCCCTTTTTGCCATGTAGCTGCTGAAGGAGACAGATGCCTGGGAACCTTACTGGTAAACTACTAGCCCTGTGGTAAAATACAAAATAACTGAAATAGGTTAGAGCCATAGTGTTATAATTAATACAGTTTCTGTGTGATTATTTTGGGTCTGGGTAGCTGGGAAATGAACAAACAGCCTCTGCTTATAGTGTGTGAGTCCAAGACTTTTGGTGACTGGTATCTGGCCTGGATGGAAAACAGTTGAAGTCAAGACGAGGTCAGCTACTGCTTAACCATTATTGATATTAAGGCATGTCCATGTTGTCTGACCAATAAGGTAAATCATTGTCTCCACTTAGGCCCTGGTTTGAACCTGGCTCCTTTGTTATAACTATAGTCCTGAGTAATATGAACAGAGGGTGTGGCCCAAACGCCCTTGAATCTATACTGGGCCCAGATTTCTTGGTATTCAGGGAGCTTCTGGGCCACCATAGTTGTCACTGTAAGGCTTTTGCTTTATATCTCACATCAGACATCCAACCTTGGTTATATAAGGTGGGTTCCCCTTGCTGGAGGGGCAGGCATGTCCTAGGTCACACTTAAGTTCATCTTGTACTTCATCTATGAAGGTCCAGATAAGAGCTGAACAGAGGATTTCTACATATAGCCCACACACCCAAAATCCCAACCTGTGACCAGGTCATTTTATTTTCAGGTGTGGCCCAAACTATGTAAAGTCTATAAAGTCTATTGAGTCCCCTGCTGTGAAAAGGGTGGAGGAGTGGGATAAAATTAGGGTATAGCCAAGAAACACTTGAATATGTGAGGTTTCACTCACCAGGCTCCAAACATTACTGTACCGTCAGGCCAACCTTGTCAGAGGACTTGTTGTGGGCTAACTCACACTTGAGGTCAACTTGTCCTATATCTCTTGAAGTTGAGATAGTACCCATGCGGATATGACTAGAGGGTGGCCCATATACTCTCTATGCCAATGTTAGTCCAGATGGCTTGGTGGTTGTTTATGGCCCAGTCATCATGAAGATCATGTTTTGTCCCTGGTATAGACATGTGTTGATATTGCCAAGAGAGGGAGTGGCATGCACGTCTTTGAAGTTAAGCTTGACCCTGGTATCCTGATGGTCAAGGAGACCTCAGCTTACATTTATATCATTTGGCAGTCATTTATGACATTAGGAATTCTTGTGTGGGAGTCCAAAAATTTAATTGAGCAAAGTCTGGTCAAGAGAGAAATTCAATTATAATCTAGAAAGGACCAAGTTCAGTCTAATGTTTTTAGGTTTATTACATGTTCGTTGGTGATTATTATGAGCTCTTGGCTCCAGTGAGATTCTTGTAGCATGATTAATAAAAGATCAGAGACAGATATTGGGATTCAACCTCAAGGTCAGAAAAGCAAAACAGTCAACTGTTAGCTCTTACCTGTACTTCAGTTCAAAATGATTATCCTTCCCTGAGGAATCCTCAAAATTGTGAGAGCTGTCTCCTCCCATCTTATATTCCTCTCTTGTGCTTGAATTAAAGGCATGCACCACTATTGCCCAGTTTCTATGGCAAACTAGTGTGACTACTGGGATTAAAGGTGTGTGTCACCACTGCCTGGTGCATAAGACTGATCTGTGCGGCTGTTTTACTCTCTGATCTTCAGGTAAGCTTTATTTATTAAAATAAAAATGAAATATCACTATAGATTCTGTGGTCAGCCTGGTTCTCTTGTGGTTAGGATTTTCTACAAATCTATAAAGAGCAGATATGGCTCACATGTCCTTGAAATTAAGCTGCACCCAGGCTACTTGGTAGTCAGAGAGTTGCCTGGCTACCATTCATGTCATTTGAAGGTCTTTGCCTTTAAGTCACTCATCAGAAGGCACTCATTGTTGTCAAGGTAGGCCCAAACTTTCTGGAGGAGAAGGCATATCCTAGATCACACTTAAGATCAAATTGTTTGTCCTCACTCTCTGGAATTCCAGATAAGGCGTGGGCCCAGAGGAGTCCTCGGAGCAGCCCACACACCCTTGATTAAATGGCTTGTCTCCTAGTTTAATGTCGATGTGTGGCCCAGATGTGGTTTTGACTCCCTAGAATGAGAATATTGCCTGGATACAGTGCACACACCCTTAAAGTTAAGGACTTGGTTGGGGCCAATTGATTTCAAGTAAACTTATCCTGCATCTCAAATTGATTTAGGACAGGGTTGTTTTGATTTATAATGTTTTAGGACAAATTTCACAAAGGTCAGTGGTTAGCATAGTAATATTTCCATTTTCAATTTTTCTGGGGCTCTTTTTACATTCTGTGAGTTGACTCTGGTTTCTTTAGAGTCCGTGTTTAGACCAAACACAGGATTCTTCTATATGTGTGCCCCAATTGCTGTGGGATCAGATTTACGTCCTGGCTACTTTCATTTCAGTGTTTGAGCCCAGGTTTCTTCTGGGTGAGGATTTGACCCTGCTTATTCATCATCTTGGCCTGGGCCTCTGTCAGTTTATAGTTTGGCCTAGGCACATTCAATTTTTTTTTTTGTCTGTGCTTGGTCATATTTGGGGTCTTGGGGTCAGGTTTAAACCTGGCAACTTGTCCTTTATAGTGTAAATTCAGTTTTAATTTTGGTCAGGACTTACTTTTTTTTCTTGCCTTGATCCTGGGATTCTCAGTATCAGGGTTTCCCCAGGCTTCTTTCATTTTTGTGTTTTACCTGGGAACACTTCTTTTTGGTATGGACTAAAGATTCCTAGGTTCAGGGTATGGTCCTTTACTTAGGGCATGACCTGGACACACTGCCCTTCTGTGGTGGTGCATGCCTTTAATCCCAGCATTTAGAAGGCTAAAATCTAAAAGCAGATCACATACTGCCCACATATAAATAATATGTGTTGCCTCTCCAAAATGTAGGGAAGGGGGCAGAGTGAGGAAATACTGGACCAAAACAAGGCCAAAAACCAGTTGGGAAAACTCCAAACTGCAACCCCATGTCTGATGTCAAAATCCTCTTCAGATCTCCAGCTCCATCCAGCTTTGCTGACTGCAACACATTTATTTCTCTTGGGCTGGTTCCACTCCCTGTTAGAAGCTCTCCTCGGCAGGTATCCTACGACTCTGACATCTCTAACATCTTGAGTTATCCAAGGCATGGTGGATCTCTTACTTTGAGGCCAGCCTGATCTACAGAGCAAGTTTCAGGAGAGCCAAGATTAGGCGGTGAAAAACAGAAAGCTGGTAAAGATGTAATTGAACAAGGGGCTCATGTTCTGACTCCAGGAAGTTCCAGAACTTGGCAGCTTTGGCCTTGTGATTCTGGAGTTAAGGATAGAAGAAAGGGGATATGGAATTTGCCCAGAGAGGACATTGAATGAACCTGTGAAGCTGATGTCTGGATTGCCAGGATATGCTAATGTAATTCTGCTCCTTCCATTGTTAACTATGAGGTCACCTGGGGAAGAGGTGTTTTCAGCCTATGTGACCAAGTGGGCGCAAGTGAAACGTGACTTGAGTTATCTCAGTTACCTGGGCAATAGAATGTTAATGAAGCTTTTTGTTGCCTTCTCTCCCAGTTTATGGTGATATAAAAACTGTTTGAAAAATAAACGTGGTGATTATGGGATCTGAATAATCCCTGAAACTCCCTCCTGATACTGTTATGTGAATTGCGTCTTTATTTTTCCCATGCCTCTACACTGGTAAGAAGTGTGTTTTGTTGAGGCTGATCCCCAAAATAATGGCACTGCAATGATGGGCTGACTGATGAACCCCCCAAAACACAGAAGAGTACCAGGTATACAGAGGAGCCTGTGAGGAACCCACAAAAAAATTGCACCACAGGTGGATAGGTGAGTAATGAATGCTTAGAAATAAGTAGCAGAATTTTAAAAAGCAAAGAGAGAAGCAGGAAAGAAAAAGTCGGGAATAAAATTTGTAAATAATAAATACAGTTATGGAACAAGGAAAAAGTAATCAAATGGCTATACAGTTGACTGAAGATGTATTAAGGGACAGGGAAATCCAAGTGCAGCAGCATCAGATATAGGAATTTTGGGGACTTATAGAGCAGCTATGCCCTCGGTTTTCAGAGCACAGGACCTTAGATGCAGCAACATGGAAAGATGTTGGGATAAAGAGCCAACAACATTATTACAATTTAGGACTAGAAAGTGTCTCTGCAGATTTGTTTGGTTTCTGGATGCTAATACAGGGAAGTTTAGATTTAAATCCCTAACAGCAGGAAATACTTCCCTCTGAATTAGTTAGAAGAGAGACAATATCCTCTGCATCACTGGAGAAGTTGCTAGATGTATTTACAGAACTGAGTGGCTATAATTGATTAAAGCCTAATGACTTGGAGGACTATGAAGAGGAATCTTCATCTCCCTCGTTAATGGCCAGCAATCCTGAGAGACAGGGACATGATGATAAGATTCGAAAGGAGCTAAAAGGCTTGAAATAGTTGGTACCCTCACTATCATGGAGACTAGAGCCTGCAGATCCAGGACTCTTAGCAGAAGAGTAACTCTCCTCCTACCATAATTCCTACCATAGCTGGTTTAGAACCTCCCATGGTACAAAGATCTCTGAAAGCAAGGCAGACGTTTAACATTAGTTATGAGTATCCCTTACAAGCCTGTATCATGCCAAGACCTCTCTTTCTAGCTGTTCCTGTGGCAGAGATTCATCCTGTGAGGGTTCAAAGGCCTCAGTCACTTCATTCTGAGAAACTGAAAGGGCTCCTAGGACTGCAGTTACCCCACATCTCTGCTAAACCAACATCAAGAAACACTTGGCTTTAGGGAAGTACCAGAAGGTGTTTCTCTGATAACGCTTCCCTGGGAAACATCTATATGCTTCTCTTTTCAGCCCTCCATCTTCCCAAGGTACTTGAAGTCTTGAGAGGAGGAAGACAATGTACAGTGCTGCTTCCTCAGCTCAAAATGTCTGAGCCTCACCCTCTGCCTCATCATCTCAGATTCTGTTTAGCTCTCATGTTTTATTGCTGTTACTCAGCCTACAGGAAGCCATGTACTGTTTCTGGTGTCTGGCTACAAAAACAACCAGACCCTGACCTTTTTTTCTCCAACCTGACCACTGAGCACCATTAATCTTTTAGCATGAATTGGGTTTGGGCATAGCTGAGTGATTGCCTGGCATTGCAGTGCTCTGGGTTTTAAAACATACACCACCAAAATATATGTATGACTAGTGAATAAATACATACATGACTAGTGAATAAATAAATCCAGTGTGGGTGAATCACAATACATGGTGCTGCATGCAGACCCCAGCTTGTGAGATGCAAAGACTCCTGGGAGCATTTGTTTTTTTCTTATCCCATCCTCAGCTGACTTTCCACTTAAACGACTGCATAACTGAATGTGTGATCCTGGTGTCCAGAAATGTGCCAAGCCCTCTGTTCCCATACGCTGGCAGGTTGTACAGTGGTAGACAAGTTTTGTTGCCCCCGCTCTGATCTGGGACTTGGAAAAGTCGATGCTTTCCCTGGGCTAGAGCTGCAGTCTCTCAAACATCAGTTTTTTGTTTCGTTTTGTTTTTTTACTGTTTTTCTCATGAAGGGACGGTGGACATAAAACATGAATGACAGCCATCGTTGGGAGCTGCTGGCTGCTGTTGGCCACAGAGACAATATGATTCTTCTGTAGTGATTTAGAATATTGTAGGACTAAGCCATTAATTGTGAAAAGCCTGAAACCTTTGGCTGAATTAGCCTTGCTCTGACCTTGGAGACAGCAAGTCTAGCTTCTGGCATGAGGATGTTTTAAAGGAATCACAGTGTGTGCGTGTGTGTGTGTGTGTGTGTGTGTGTGTGTGTGTGTGTGTGTGTGTGTGTATGGATGCACTTGCGCGTATTTGCATTCAGGTGGCTTCACATGTAGCATGACTCATGATCTTGAGGACCTCGTCGACCCCATTTGGAGATTTTAGGAAATTGGGGTGACTGATAGTAGCACAGGCTTTTACAATAGGCAAAGGGGTAGTGACTATTATGTCCTGATCCTAGCCATGTGCTGTCTTCCCCATGTGCTCATTGCAGCTGTTGCTGGCTTTCCACTGTGGAACACAGGTTATCTGAGACAACGTTTGGGCTCAGACAGACACTTACCATCCATCACTGTGAGAAATAGACTTGTCCACCCAAAACATGGCCCTTTCTTGGGACTAAAAGGGCAAAGTTTGGCCAAATCTGATGAAAACCCTGGATTTTGAATTTAAAGTGGAGTTGATTTTAAAATCACCTGTACTAAAGCCATGTTGAGACTCACTGTCACACGTGCTTTAGGTTAAATGCTCCCCATGGGTTTGCCGCATGGTGAGCCGAATATCTGTGCTGCCTTTCATCCAGTGGACCTAGGATCTAAAGCCTTATGGCTCTGACAGCAGAAGAAGTGTGAGTCCAGCTGCTGCCCACTGGTTCCTCGTACAGATTTATATCTTCCTCTGTCTTTTTGCATCTTATAAAGAACCCAAATTATGTTTCAGAAAGTTCATTTTCCTGGAAGAGTTCTTACTACCTGTGTGCAGTTAGACATAGCCTGGTCTCCTTACCCCATGGTTGGCTGAATGATTGAGTCATAAGGCCAGTGTGACCCTTCAGGGGCTCCTTATGTGCATACTTCCCCAGCCCTTCCAAACCTCAATGGTCTGTGAACCTGCACATCTTTTTCTTTCTCACCAGTCTTAGGCCACTTCTTTCTAGCCCGTATACAGATGTAGGTCTCATGGGGTGCCATGCAGTCACTTGTTCCCTCTGGGCAAAGGAGCTGTGAGTGCTTCACTCAGTTCTAGAGGCCAAAGCAGACCTCCACATCTGGATTTCCCAACCTCTGTCTGGGTCTGTGGGATACTGAGCTTGCTTATGTCCAGCCCAGGGTGCTCAGGTCTTCTGGACAATTTGCTATTAGTCATGGTTCCCAGGCTCAAGAGAATCAGTGAAAGTCAGGTACCCTGTACCTGGGTGGTTTAGTATCTGAAGTTCATGGGTCCCTGAGAAGCAGGCTGGAGCACAAGACATTTTGTTTGTAGTGAAGCCCCAGGTGGCTTTTCTTTGCAGTGGCCTTGGCTTGTCCTGTGGAGCGCTTGAGGGAGCAGTGGAATCTCTGTTATCGTGAACCAGGGTGAAACATGTTCTGATGCATTTTGTACTTCCTGCTTCTCAACTTCTATCAGCTTCACAATATGTCAAATGGAAGATTGGGTAGAGAGGACAGAGGGTTAAACAGAGAAGTTGATTTCATTCCTTAGCTCTCCTGAATAGAGTATCAACCAACACAGATGTGCTAGTGCCCACAGTAAGAATGCCAGTCCTTTGTGTATGAACCCAGGAGCAAGATGGCTATGTCATATGGTAGATCCATTAATAGTTTTCTGAGAAACCACCATGTGTCATCAGTCAGCTCATGTTAGGCTGTATCCACAAGTCACTCATGGTACAGAGGCTAGCGGACAGCCCCACCCCTTGTTGGACAGAACACAGAGCTTCCGGTGTAGCGCTCAGTTACTTTCCTTGGTGACATCAAGAAGGTCATAAACATGACTGGCTAGAAAGACACAATCAGAAACTCAGAGCTTGGGGTAGACACTGTTATGGGTAGACTCACCTGATTTTCTGGGGAAGGTAAAACACGCCAATGGACACTCAGGCTGAACACAGTAAGCAACCAGTAGGAGGAAGGTTGAAAACAAAGGGAGGGCAGAGACAGCAGGGAGAGGGGAGGTAGAGCCATAGAAACCACAGAGGGAAATGAAGTGTATAGACACAGGGATCTTCTTACCTTCTTATAAATCTGTCTCCTGAAGATGCTATCCAGGGATCCTTGGCTTTAGCATTTCAATGATCTTATCTGTGTTCCTGAGAACTTAACTGTATTATAGCACATTAAATATCTTATTATATCACATTAAATATCTTATTATATCACATTAAATATCTCTCTGTCAAGAAAGGCTCTAACTGTCCCAATTTGGACAAAGTTTTAAGAGAAGAAGTTCAGAGAGCCCAGGAGCTTTGATGGACTCCTGACAAGTCAGGTTTGCCTCTTCTCCATCTGCTCAGTCAGGAAAGACCTTCCAGCTCCCTGCTCCTTGAGTGGTAGCTCCCCAACATATTCACATACTCATATATGTCTGGGAATAATATGGACAGGTTGACTTGTCTCAACTCTCCACTGCTTGGATCCCTCTACATCCTTCACAAATTCTGTCTCCCACATTGGCTTCCACTCAAGGATTTGATACACATCTATTACATAAATCTTTCTTCTCTATGGCTGTCCTATACTCCTCTGGGTTTGTCCAATGTTTTTCTGAGAGTTGGAGTTCATGAGAGACTTAGGATGTAGTTCAAAACAGGGGTGGCCACTCTGGTGTTTTCTCAGGTATAAATAGATCACTGGCATGGGATTCCCCTCTATATGCTATAAATATGTTTTGTTGTCATTGATAATAACAAAGCTGCTTTTGGCCAATAGCTTAACAGAATGTAGCCAGGCTGGAAGAGAAAGATATAGAGAGAGTAGGTGGAGTCAAAGAGAAGCCATGTAGATATCACAGGAGACAGATACCCTGGAACCTTACTGGTAAACTACAAACCTAGTAGCAAAATATAAAATTATATAAATGGGTTAATTTGAGATGTAAGAGCTAACCAAAAATACGGTTAAGCTATCGGCCAAGCATTATTGCAATTAATATAGTTTCTGTGTGATTATTTTGGGTCTGGGTGGCTGGAAAACAAACAAGTGGTCTCCACCAACAGATCACCATGAAGATCAATGACAAAGTCAAATTCAAAATTCACAGCACCTCCTTCTTTCCTTGGGGTTATTTACTGAGGCACAGGAAGCCTGCCTACTCTGAATTCACTTTCAGGAGTTATCTCTCCAGACTGTGGTTGGCTTGTTATTCTTGTGTGGTATCCTTGTTCCTTCTTCACCTGGAATGCCTTTCTATTTCTCCCAGGGACCCATGAAAATGCTTAGTTCCAGGTGTGGGATGCCTCCTCTCAAGTGGTTGATCAGAAGTGTCCCTGAGTCACTGAATACAATGTAACCTCTTAATGCTCTGCATTGCCCATCAGAACTTGGTGATAAGACTCTTTTCCTGAAGATACTATGCACATTGGTCACAGGACATAGAAATATCAAATAGGTACTGGCTAGGAAGCTATCTCTTTTATGGTTAGCTTTCATAGACTTTTAAGGCGGGATCCAGGCTGCTGATAGAGAGGCAACTATAGTCTTACCCAGTGAAGTATAATGATAACTGGTGTGGCAAGTTATGTCCATGGGTGCAATATTTGTACCCATGTATTTGGTTATAGATGTTACCAACTGCTTTCTGATTGGATTTAAGGGTCACTCCAGGAGAAAACACATACCTGGTACTGTAAATCTAGAAACAAACCCATGGTTGGGGGTCTCACAGGCTCCAGGGAAAACAAACATATTCTGCTAAATAGACATAGTATCAAACTACCATCTAAATTTGTATCTCTATTTCCACTAGATTAGTACAGTTCTCTGATCCCATTAGAGAAGTTCCTTTGTGCAGCTGATGGTGGCTAACACAGAAACCCACAATAGGTCAAAGTATAGAGAATGAGTGTCAATGAAGTGGTCAGTCACATTTGTGACATCTATATAACTCCATTGCCCAGGCTCAGAGACTGTAGTGGGATAGGGAGCAGAAAAATTCTAAGAGCCTGATGCTGCCGAGGACCAGTACAAAACTATGTTTTCTGGACATGACAGGACAATTGTACTCATGAGTTCAGAGGAACTGCAGTTGTCTGGACAAACCTGACAAGATGGCGACAGTCAACATTCTAAAATGAAAAGGCAGAGTTTCACAAGCCCAAATCCCTGAGAAGCAACAGACATGTGATGACTTCTCAAGGGTGAGGACTCAGTTTTCTTTAAGATTCTGGTTGTTAGTAGGCTACAGTTTACGGTCCAATACCTAGGAGTATATGGGTAGCACAAACTAGAATCAATAAATTCAAGGACAAGTAATCATACAGTTTAGGGAGTGGCAGGGGTGGATCTGATAATGATCAGGAGGAGCAGTCAGGGATGAATATGATAAAAACACATTGCATGAAATTCTCAAAGAAGTAATAAATGTATTGCATTAAAAGTATGCATTACTAACGTATCAATGAAAAAGTGTCTTCATGACACTTCTTCAAGTGAAATTCTCAGATTTTCCAGGGACCTACATATTATGTGTATTCCAAGATTTCAGTCTTACTAGAGTACAAATCTACTTGGAAATGAGTCCAGAGTTGATTTTTTTTTTCTGAGACAGGGTCTCTCTGTAGCTTTGAAGCCTGTGTTGGAACTAGTTCTTGTAGACCAGGCTGGCCCCAGACTCACAGAGATCTGCCTGCTTCTGCCTCCTGAGTGCTGGAATTAAAGGTATATGCCACCACCATCCGGCATCTAGGGCTGATTATGTTTCTGCCTTTACTTCTTTGATATCTACTCATCTCTCTTCCAGCACAACCATTGCATAACGTTTGGCCTTGTCTATAAAACTTGCACCCGCCTTTAAAATGATCAGCTACTGAAGTGCAAGGGCATGCTTTCTGAGGCTCTTTTGTCTTAGGTTGTATTTTCAAACCTTTGCAGTTACTTTGCTTTGGAGCTGAGCCCCCTTCACTTGAGATAGAAGCTTTTTTACATACTCTAGACTCTCTGTCTATCTTTTGTACCTTCAAATTTTCTCTTTCCCTCTTTGCTACTGAAACCAGTATCTTTCACATCACTGACCTCATGGGATGTCTGCACAATAACCCTCACTGTTCAATTCTATGAACATTTAATAGTTGGTATATGACTGTCATCTATCATCTGAATTCTATAAGCATTCTTGAAACAAATTAAAGCAAAAGCTTACCATGCCAGAGAAGAATTAGAAGATATCAGTCAGAGCACAGAAAGCAAACTTTGGAGGAGAGAGTGAAGTGAACAGGCAACTACTATTTTAATACAGTTGATGGACATGGAAGAAATGGGCATTCTTATTTTGGAATTATATTAGTTTGCTAGGGATAACAACTTCAATGTTTAGCATTCTCAGCTCTATTTCTAAGCAGCAGATTAAACCCAGATTTCTTGCTTTTCATGTAAACAATTGTTTGTTCCCTTGATTGTATGGAAAATGAAGCAATAATTGGATACACATATACACAATTGTAATTTAAGAAATGCTCTGACCAAGATAGATAGATAGATAGATAGATAGATAGATAGATAGATAGATAGATAGATGGATGGATAGATAGATAAAAACAATTCTTTATAATTGAATTTAGAAGGGAAATTGATTGTCAGGTCAGAGTAAAAAAAAAAAGTGATTGAGGACATTGCAAGGGACCAGTGGGTCACACAGGAAAGGAAATAACACTGGTTGAAACAGAGTTGTAGGTTTTTATTTGGGAGCTGTCTTCTTTTACAGATTTAGTGTGGAGGCCAAAAAATGCAGGCCCTTTTCCACCTTGTCAGAAAGTTTGGAGACTGACAGGCATAATTGCACCTCCTAACTCAGGAGGTGATTACCTGAATCCTTTGAAATTAAGATAGCTCAGTGCCATCCTGATGGGTGGTAAGGATATGTAAATGTACTTCTGCTCCTTCTATTGTTACTATGCGGTCACCTAGGGAAGGGCTGTGTTCAGTGTAGTGATTTATGGCACCTTAGCTACTTATATGACAGAATGCTAACGATTTGATGTCTAGAGTCGACAGTGTGAGTTGCCTTTTTTTATCATGTTAATAAAGTCTTTTGTTACATTTTCCCTTAGTTTACATTGGGTATAAAAGCTGTGGAAAAATAAATGCCTATGATTTCAGGATTTCAGTAATCCCTGGAATACCCTCCTGGTACTGTCTTATGGTTTCTGTCTTGTTATTCTATGCGTCTCTGTATTCTTTACTTATATTTCCTCAATTCCCACACCCCTACCCTGGTAAGAGGTGATTTTGTCGAGGCCCGTCCTTGACAATATAGGTTCTGTTACACACATGAGGTTCATTCTGATTGGTCAGTATTTCACTCTGGGTCAGGGCTGGGTTTGGAGAGTAGTAACTCTGCGGTAATGCTTTTAGTTTATTTTGATTGCCTATGCTCAGTGACAGTATTTTTTATAGCTCCCCTCAGACTTGGACTAGCTTTAGACCACTATGTAGCCTGAAAACTAATCATGTTTTGTATTTATTGTGTTTTTATGAATAATTCCTAGGACAAGATTTTACTATAGATATTCTATAACAGGTTTTTTTTTTCTTTTTTCTTTCTCAACTGTGGTCTCTTCACAATAAGGTATAACACATTTCTGTTATTCACTTATAAGACTCAGTTAGGTGGTAAAATTACCATCTCCTGAGTAGTAAAACATGGGGCCACTGTTTACTCATGTCTACATGGCTTGAAAGACTCAGAGAAAGGGACAGTAGAGAACTGAATTGCTATGGTGTCCAGATCTCATCTCAAGGGCTAGAAGAATAAGTTATGGGGAGACAACATATTGTATGGGCAAGAAGTCATCTACTACCCATAAAATGGCAGGGTAGAACTTGAGAGGGTTGGGGGCTTCCATCAGGATTAGCAGTTGTCTGCAGTAGAGAGTTGCCGAACATAAAGACAAACATCAATGGTAGCAGTTAGGACTGGCAGTAGAAATAATGCTTCTCTGTTTTCAAGAGGCAAAGTCAGTTTGAGCCAAGTGATATAAATGAGCTAAAGAAGTGAAAGACCCCAACCGATTTGGGTAATGAAAAACTACAAAGCATGATAAACCGGTTTTGACCATTGCACTCCAGCAGATTCTTCCTCCCCGCTCCCCCACCACAGGGCAGGAAGGCTAGCAATTATCAGAACCGGTCACAATCTTCTAAGCAGATGATTATCAGAAGCGGTCACTATCTTGGGCAGGAAGGCTAGCAATTATCAGAACTGGTCACAATCTTCTAAGCAGATGATTATCAGAACCGGTCACAGTGAATGATTACCAATCTGCAAACTAAACCACAATGAAAAAAGCAGGATGCCAGGATGATGTCATGCGGAATGTCACGTACCTAAATTCTTTGGAAACAGGCTGGACTATGTTAATTTCGTTCTGGGTTGAATATCTAGGCCAATCCCAATTGTACCTGTACCCCATATTATAATTTATGTAAAACTTGTGATTTTGTCTATAAAAACTTGCTTGTACGGATACTCAGGGTGCTTAGCTATCCCGAAGCTGGGCACCCGCTTGCGCAACCGTGAAAATAAACCTCGTGCTTTTGCATCTGACGGACTGGTTATTGAGCCTGGGGCTCCTCGGCGACAAGACCACTCTGAGGGTCTTTCAGAAGATGGGTCCTTGGTCAAATTAGTCAATCTACTACCACATCATTCTTGCTAATATGAGATGGCTTCAAAAGTTATTGCTTCATCAGTCTTTCAACCATAACCTACATATTAATCATCAAAATGTACAACTGTTGCACAGGTAATGACAGTGACATGTGTTAAGTTGGGAGCGTAGCCCCAGCCCATGGCATCCATCCCAGCCCCCCTGGCCTGGGAGTTGTATTGCTCTGGACTCCAAATTCCAGCTTGCCAGGTCCTGACCCCTCCCAGGAGGAGGGTCAGGACCACTCCCACAGTATAATTAAGTAGGCTCCCAGAGGAGAAACCTGTGGTTCCAGGTTTGCATGTGGCTCCTGCTGTCCTGTCACCCTGCCAGCCATGCTCTCGGCCACCCAGGAGAGCCGTATCTAATAAAATGATGGGGATTTTTATTTGGTTTGATCTGACCTAATTGGATTTATTTGCACCGGTGGATCTGCCCTTCTTTTTAAACAATTTTTTCTTAACAATATGGAATACTCCCTTGGAACTTGTCATGACCTATAAATGTAGGGGTCTTACTTATGTCTCTCCCTACAGCATTTTATGATGGAAGTAATAATAGAGCATGACCTTGAATTCCTAGGTAGTAAGTGATTGTTTACTAACTGAAGTACTCATCATTAACACTTGGGGAATTTGGAGAAGAAAAGAACAGCAATGTAAATTATTCACCAGTAGGTGCCATAGTACATGGATGTTATTTCTGAGGCTTTTAGAGATTAACATCTGACTTCTTTCAGACATTTCCAAACTTCTTTTACTGCTGAGAAGTTTCTGGGGACACAGAAGTGTACAATAATCATAATCTCAAGTACATAGGAAAGAGTCCCTCTTTAGGACAAAGTAATGTCTTATCCATAAGTGGCTGCCTGGAGCTAGCTGTGTGATGTTTTATTTGTGAGTTTTTTTTTATAATGGAGTGATTTTATTTAAAACAAATGAGAGATATAAAGGCTATAATATTTACTGTAGGAAGTTAAGGCCTACCAGAACAAAAGGAGCCAACCTGGAGTCTGCTTGGAGCTGCCAAAGGTCCTGTCTGTGCCTAGCCAATAAGGAGCTACCAAACAGTGTTTTCTGAGTACCTAGCAACAGGCATTGTCAGAGGTCCTGATGGTGCCTAGCCAATGAGAGACAAGCACGAGATTTCAGTTGTCAACTTCCACACAGCCTGGGTGCTGGGAGGGTATATAAGTTTTTCCCCCATTGTTAAATAATTGAGTCTGCTGTAAGCCTTCTACCTGACTCCCAGCATCTGTGTTCGTTGGCACTGTGCCTTTTCACCCCTACCCCAGAGGAAGACATTAGGCCCAGCAATAATTTACACATCTACTGTCCCTTGCTATGTATTGTCCGGGTCTGCCTTGAGACACTAAAAGCAAGAAGATCATCATCTGATGCAGTTCCATGACCTAAAACTTCTATAACTGAGAACCAAACTATCATTTTTTCAATGTTATTAAGCTTCAGATTTTTGCTTATATTAACTATAGACCAATATAACAGTTGGCCAGGAACATCCTATCTTTATTATAGGTCACTATCAAATTTCGGCTTTAGGAATATTTAGTCTCAGACATATAAGTAAAAGTTCTATTGCTTAAAGGTAATTATACTGCTCACTTTTATTTCCAACCTTTCAGAGGGCTTAATGAACAAATCTTCTGAATGATCCCTCCTAAGCAGGGTGGGCTACACCCGAGACTGGACACTCTCAGGCATTGTGGTTCTAATATTTCAGTGTTTCAACACAGAGCCTCCGAGCTGAAATATTCTATAACAGGCCTACCTATGTTTAATAGTTCCCTGACCACCTTTGTTCTTATAATATTCATATTTCATTTCTGTGTGTCTCTCAAAAATCCGTAAGTTATCGTGATGTGAAATGTGATTTCAACAGACTCTAAGTTTACTTAGAGTTTGTACATCATAATTACATGTTTAAAAAACCAAAGAGATACTAATTAATATCGGAGCCTCCAATTATCCACATTGAAAGTGCTAAGGTGAAGGCATTTCAGTTTGTTTTTAGATGATTATTTTAAGTTGTCATCGATCTGGGGAAAGGGTAACAGCTGGACAGGAGGACATGGGTTCTCACATTTGTTCTAGCTGTAAGGATTCCCACTATAGCCTATATAAGATAATATGTACACCCAGCTTTCTTGCAGTTCCATTTTTCGCTTGTTCTGCATGATCGGCCCAGTTCCTATGCAACTTAGTCACTCTGTGTAAAGTCAGAATGGCCAAAAAGATTTTCTAATGGTGAGACTGACTTTACGACAGGATAATATCCTCAATACTGAGTTTAAAATGGAGTAATAGCTTTATTACCTTTTTACCATGGATGTAGAGATACCTAGGTGCAGCTGGATATGTAACAAACTAGAAACTCATTTTCTCTTTTCTAATAACAAAAGCCTGGAAAAACCAATGACTTCTCAAATCCACTACAAAACTTATTTTCCTAATTACATATCATCCTGACATCGGTAGACAAGACTTCTGTATTTCCATTTGCTCCAGGCACTGGTCACTGGAGAGCACATGAGTGAGCTGAAACACAGACAGTCGAATGCTGAGAAAGGGCAGATATGAGAGGTAAAAGCTCCCAATGGCTGCAAGAGTAGGGAGGTCCCCACCCTCTCATGAATTTTCCTTCAAAGAACCAATCAGATGCTTACATAGCAGAACACGGGTGCCCAGGAAAGCTCAACCATCACCCCTCACACACACATACGTTAGTGCGGCTGAGATGTTGGGGGCAGGTAGAAACTACTAAGAGATCCACTCAGAATACTTCCAGCTGTATCTTGTATGGTGGAAAGGCTTATTGAACAAAGGATTTTATCAGATTTTCATCACCACAAATTTCACCTGCAGGAAACGGGCTTCAAAGCAAACTCCAGCACCATGAGCACGGATCAGAGTTAATGGGCACCTGTTAAAATTCTTGTGTTTAAAGTCCTGGAACAATGATTGGAACTGGGACATGTGGGTAAAATAAAGACTTGTTTTATTCCTTTTATAGAACACAGACTTTTTTTTCTCACATTATGTATCCTGATGACAGCCCCCCTCCCCATCTTCTTCTAGTTCCTCCCCACTTCTCCTCCCCAGATCCACCCCATTTCTGTCTCTCATTAGAAAAAAATCAGGCTTCTAAGGGATAATAACAAAATATAACAAAATAAAATATAATAAGACAAAACAAAAACTGCTGCGCAGTAGTGGCTCATGCCTTTAATCCCAGCACTTGGAAGGCAGTAAGTTCGAGGCCAGGCTGGTCTACAAAGTGAGTTCCAGATATCTCCAAAGCTACAGAGAAATTCTGTCTTGAAAAACAAAACAAAACAAACAAAAAAAGATGAAACAGAAGTCATCATATCAAAGTTTGACAAGACAACAGAAGGGAAAGAGCCTTCACTGTGAATCATAAGCTTGGGCATGTTGGGTATTACTTTTCATCCAACTCTAGAAAGCTTTAATTTCTTCATTTATTTCTGTCTTGACCATGAGTTTTTAAGTTTTCTGTTGTTTCTGTTGTTGTTAGTATTCAGTTTTAATATCTGGTGGTCAGATAGGATGCAGGGTGTTATTTCATTTTATTTTATCTGTTGAGACCTGCTTTGTGTCTGAGTATGTGGCCAGTTTTGGAAAAAGTTTCATGAGGTTCTGAGAAGAATGTATATTCTTTTATGTTTGGGTAAAATGTTCAGAAAATATCTGTTAGGTCCATTTTGGCTTATGATGTCAGCTAGCTCCAGCATTCCTCTGTGTAGTTTTGTGTTCATGACCTGTCTATTGGTAAGAGTGTGGTATTAAAGTCACCCACTATCAGTGTGCAATGGTAAATATGTCATTTAATCTACAGTAGTGTTCCATTTATGAGCTGGTGCCCTTGTGTTTGGTGTGTAGATCTTAAGAACTGTAAAGTTCTCTTGGTGGATTTTTTCTTCCTTTGAAGTATATGTAATGTCCTTCCACATCTCTTCTGATTAGTTTTGGTTTGAAGTCTATTTTTGCCAGATAGTAAAATGCTGCATAGACTTCTCTTGGAATATCTTTTTCCATCCTTTAACCCAGAGGGAAGGTATTCCTTTGATGTTAAAGTGTGTTTTTTGGACGCATAGCTAGACAGATCTGTTGTCTCATCTATTTTGTTAGACAGTGTCTTTTTGTTGGGGAGTTGACACCATTGGTATTGAGAGTCATCAATGAGCAGTGTCTGCTGATTCCTGTTATTTTGTTGCTGTCCTGTGTGCATGTGGAGGCATGAGTGGGTGGGTGTTTCTCCCTTCTTTTGATTTGTTGGTCTGGGATTACTTATTTCTTGTGTTTAAGTGGTTAAACTCGTCTCCTTGAAACTTTACTTCTAGTGTCTTCTGCAGGGTTCTATTTGTAGATAAATATTGCTTAATTTTTTTCACGGAATATCTTATTTTTCTCCATCTATTGTGATTGAAAATTTTGCTAGGTTTAGTAGTATAAGTGGGCATCTATTGCCTTTTATAGTTTGTAGAACATCTGTCTAGTTCCGTCTGACTTTTAGAGTCTTCATTGAGAAGTCAAGTGTGATTTTAATAGGTGCTTTTATATGTAACTTGATCTTTTTTTCCTTGAAGCTTTTAACAGTCTTTCTTTGTTCTGCACTTAGTGTTTTGATTTTTTATGTGGTGAGGGGACTTCTATATGCATCATATAAACAATGCACATTATTTTTAGTCTGGATTTGTTTATTTTTTATTTGCTTGTTTATTTGTTTTTGCCTTTTTGAGACAAAGACAAACAACATAGCACTGGATAGACAGGAGTTCTTTGTAGATGAGCCTGGCCTCCCTTTTTGCCTTTTGAGGGCCAGAAGAGCATGTGCCATCATGCCAAGTTTAGATCATATTGTCATAATATTTTTTAAGTGGTTACACTGTTAAGTGCAACAAAAATTCAGTCTTTTTATTGTTGTGAATGATGAACTGTGAGTGTTAAAAATCTAGTACTGGTTAACACATTTAATTTGTATGATTACAGGTATGGGCTGTTAGGAAGAAAGTTGATGTAAACCTTCACACACACACACACACAAAAAAAAATTAAGAGTGTATAAGTTTAATAAGCCACTACATATGTTTATGCAGCTTTTTAATATACCACCGAACACTCATTCACATACACTACATGTATGTTTTAATTAAGCAAGCCAGAAATGATAGAAATAAAAAATAATTATTTTGGCAGACAACAAGGATCTATAGAGACAAATGTCTTGAGGTAGACATGAGATTCATTATTCAGCTATTGAGAGAACACTAGAGACAGACTTGTTTCTTTCCCCGTGCAGTTTTAATGTAGAATGCAATATAAACAAACATGAGAACATGATAGACACAGGTGACACAAGAACAGAAATAAGGTGAAAAACTTTTAGCCTTTATTTGTCTTTGGAGGGAATAAGGCTGATACCCAGGGCCCTGTAAAGCTGTTCTTTTCCTTGCTGCCAGTCTGCCTGTTTCATTGGCTATCTTTAGTCCTGGCAAGTGTTCATATCTGGGACTGACCCCTCCTTTCAGAACCCTGTCTTTAAGACAAGAAGGTCTTCTTGGTCTTTAAGACCAAGAAGATAGTGCCTAGCAGCCAAATCCATGGGGCAAGAGGTAGCTGAGTTATTAATACTTCATGGGCTAACACAGTTATTCAGGTTAATAACGTCTAATAGTCTCTGAAAAGTTCAAAGGAAAACAGAACAATTGGCCCAGCATAAAGAGAAGGACTTACCCAATGGGTAAAGGGTCTGTCTTCGTTAGGGTTTTTATTGCTGTGAAGAGACACCATGACCACAGCAACTCTTATAAAGGAAACATTTAATTGGAATGATTCATTTATAGTTTCAGAGGTTCAATCCATTATCATCATGGTGGGGAGCATGGCAGCTTGCAGGCAGATGTGGTGCTGGAGGAACTGCTGATCGTCCTGCATCTTGCAAGCAACAGAAATTCTACTGAGGGAAACATGAGCAAAAGAGCCCACAAGGGCTGCCCTGCAATGACACACTTCCACCAGCAAGGCTACACCTCCTAATAGCGCCACTTCCTTTGGGGACCATTTTCATTCAAACTGCCTCAGGATCGGAAGGGTAAGAACCTATTTAATTATGGAGATCAAGAATTAGAGATTTTATAAGTTCCCATAACGTAAGCGAAATCAAGGTAGGAAACAGACTCAATCCTTAGTGAACAACAGTTGCTCAGTGATGTTCTGAGTATCCTTTCCAGTTGGCTAATGATGTTGTCTGAATGATTGTTTTCACACACCGTTTTATGCAAGGTTTCATACTAAAAGTAAGGTCTGAAAGTCACAGGTAAGTCAGGATGGGACCCCAGCGAAGCTTCCCAGCTGTCCCTTGTGCTGCTGAGGATCTGTGATTAAAAAGAGAACATAGACTCTAGTAGTCCTTGAGAGTCTAGGCATTTTCTTTAGAGGAGTTGGTGTGGGACAATGGTCTGTATTCTGTCAATTATATTTTAATAAAATGCTGATTAGCCAGTAACCAGGCAGGAAGTATAGGCAGGACAACCAGACAGGAAGTAGAGGTGGGTCAATGAGAACAGGAGAATTCTGGGAAGAAGAAAGCAGATTGTGCAGTCCTGACCCAGCCACAGAAGAAGTAAGATATGACTGCCTCGCTGAATAAGGTACCGAGCCATGTGGCTAACACAGATAAGAACAGAAAACTCAGTCAACAAATGGCCCTCCTGTTACAAGGAGTGACAGGAAGTTATCCTTTTTTTTCTCCATAGGATGTAGTTTCCTTCTTTTTAGTAGCTTGTGTGATTCAGAGAGCACAGGGATGTGACGGAACACCGCAGACAGGGAGAGGGTATATAACCTAAATCCTGTTATCTATTGTATTCTGTTCAAAAAGTGAGGTCTGGACATCAAGAGTGGTTATCTAGGAGAGTAGAGCTGTCTTCTTTTATTTGTTCTTTGCATAAACCCCTAAGCTGATAGAGAGCCATGAAAGCTTGAACCATAAAGCAATTAAGACACCTTCCCTAATTCCTATGAAGTACATCTAGGTATCAGATGAAATTATAGTTTAAACATCCTTTGTCTGTCCCATTTTCCCTATTACTCAGGTCATTTTTGTTCTAGATGATGTTAAAAGTAAAATATTAGCTTCATTTTCTTTTTGGAATCTCAGGGCCTATATTATGTCAATTCTTGGGACTGCATCATAGCGTGAAATCCAGGGGGGACATCACAAGTGAAAATTACCAGGAACCCTGATGTGGAGAGAAGTAGAGAAGTGTTCCTCTCATCCACCAGGTTGTCAGAGAAATATGATAAGTGCGAGCCTCTTTTCCGTCATCCCAACCCATGGGGAGGTCTGAGCATAGCCAAAGTTGGATCTTAATTGCTAGTTTGAGTTCTTACATTCTTTTTAACTTACTTTTTTCCCAGCACAGATTTGAAACTATTGCTTATTTTATCTCTCTTTTCCAGAACTAAAGCCCACAAGTTTTGGATGCTAACTCATACTTTGAGCATCCCTGGGGTTATTTCTTTTATCTCAGTAAAATAAGGTTGCTCTCCCAAGAACCTGTTTTTTTAAATCTTATTATGCACTAATAATGATATTAACTACTACTACTAATAATAACTACTAATAATATAGGAATAGTGGGAATGGGTGAGCAGACGCTAGCAACATGGGTATATCTAGGGAGTCCTTCACAATCAGTGGCTTGATATACTGAAGCCATGGTGCAGCGGCGTGGGCACCACTATCTTCATCTAACCCATCAGATTTACTGTGGACAATGTCATGGGCACATCTGCCTAGCTTGTTCATGTTCTCTTTGGCTTCTGCCTATGGCTGGGAGACAGCTCTGTGCAAGAGTGGGTCTCTTTACCACTGGAGCATAAGTCCCTTTCAGGACTATTGTGTCTCTCAGATTACATACAAACTATCACAAGCAGCTACTTCCCAAACTTAGGAACTTGAAGAAAATGGACTGAGAAAGAAAGTTGAGGATGTTTTTTATTAGCATCCCTGAGGAGAGCAATAAAGCAGGTAAACTGTAGATTTCGGAAGAGAGGCCTGTTTTTTTTTTTTTGGTAAGTAGCCACATGGCAGATGTTGGAAATAGGTCTATTTGCATTGCACAAAGGAACATACAAACAAAGCAAAAGTAACTTTGTGGGACAGTTTCTTTTTGTAAAACGCGGGTGTCATCACCTGAACCAGGTTAGCAGCTACACTAGTGCCTGTAGTTCATTTGGTTTTTATTTTAACCCAAATCATGACTGTCTCTTTTCCCCATTGGCTGAGGTCTGATCTCACATACTTTTGTGATTGGCTGGTTTTAAAACGCAGCAAGGGGTTCTGATGTCATCAGATTTGAGGAACATAACAGGACCTTTGCATAATAAACAAAAAACTTTACGAGCATGGGGAGATAAAAAGATTTGCATGAAAGTTCTACAATGCAGGGGAGATTTATGGAATACTAGCCTTGGCAGTTTAGCAATCATGCATAGAAAAAAAAATCTCCCACAGACAAGCAACCACATGGTTTTCCAGAGAAAGTGTGACAAAGGCCAAAGTGTTAGGAAAAACGAAAGAAATAAGAACAGATAAAGGAAAAGTTTTGGACATATGTCTCACACAATAACACACCCCCACATACATATAAGTCATACACACACACACACACATACACACCAATACAAGTCATACATACACACACCTCACCTCTTATTTAAACTTCTGAAAAATAAATGAGTAGATCTTGAAAATAGAGAGTAATCAAATATGATAGCTATATAGGAACAAGAATAAAAATTATACACATTTCTCATCAGAAAGCATGTAACCAGGGAGAGAGTGCTATAACATATTTTAGGTGTTGAAAGATAAAACAAAATAAAACAGATAGAAAATTACCTGTCATAAATGTGAGGGAAATGTCCTGAAAATGTGAAAATAAATGCTTTGGGGGACTTGAGCTATAGCTCAGTTTGTATCACCAGACAGAGGGGCAAAGCCTCTGCCCCAACAAGGCAGATTTAGCTACCTGTCCTCAATAAGCCAATTAAAATAGCTGAATTAAGAGCAAAAAAAGCATAATAGGGAGATTTATTCAATTCTATACACATTTCAAGTCCATCTTTGGTGGCCTGAAGTGACATGGAAGCTGAAGTAGAGGCCATAGGTGTGCACGCCTAAGGTGTGCAAAGCCAGAATGTGGTTGAGCCAACTCACATCTGACCCACCACTGTCTTTTGGAAAAGGTAGATAAACAACTTGTATGTTTTCTGGAGAAAAAACTTTCTCATGTACCTGGCCCAGGCTTTAGGCTTTCTTTTCTCCCAGCATGAGATTCCTGGGGGAAAGTCCAAGTTTGCGGGGTCCATTGTTTTATTACTCTGATAAGTGACACATGATAAATGGCTCGTTAGAATGTCTTGATTCTTGTGGCAGTTACCAAAAGGGGGAAAAAACAAAACAAAACAAAAAAACAAGCTAACCACTGCTTTCAGAAGCAGGTGTGTCAAAGAAGGCAACACTGTCTTGTACTTTTAATAAAGTATTAATGAACTTTAAAGGTGGGCAAATATCTATCAGGGGAACAGCCCATCCTTCCTGAACACCTCAGAGATGATCACAAAAGAATCTTTAAAGAGATAGGGAAAACTCCTCATTAGTTCTCTGATTTTAGGGGTCAACTTCCCCTCCATTATCTCAGCTAAGTCCTTAGTGTAAAGTTGGAAAGGATCCTTTGTTGTTGAGAAGACCTGTGTGGTATAGGAATAGGTCAAGGGAGCCAGAAAAGAATAAGACTCAAGCCTTGTGCAATTCTTAGAGCCTCTTGTATGCCTCTTTTTCTCCAAAAGAACGAAGAAAAGTCATCTTGTTTGTACGCTGTGTCTGGACAATGATCTCTTTCATTCCACACAGGAACATTTATAGTTAGCTCCAAGGGGCACCAGATTGTCATTCAGCTTTTCCATGCTGTAAGGTGTCTATAAATTGAGAATCATGTCACCATACTGGTGCTGGTGAGGAAAGCAGTATCAGAAGATAAGTATTAGAGGTATGGACTGCAGATTCTGCCACTGGTGAGTGCCATATGACACGGGGCACCACTGGCTTCATGTACAGGGATGCAGTGACAGTTAGTCAGGGCCTGTTGAGCATTCACAGTGGTCTGTTCTGTGCACTGGGTTAACTCTTGGCTAGTAGCCTGTCACAGTGGGGTAGGGCCTATTGAGTGCACACAGTGGTCTGTCCTTGCCCACTGTGTTAGCGTTGTTGGGTAGTCTGAGTCTTCCTGCTGAAGTTCCAGCACCACATCTGGAACCAAGGCAGGAAGAAGAGAAAGAGAAGGAGAGTGTGGTCTGCTGATACTATGCTGGCCACAATTATATTGCCTGACTCTGGGGACTGCAGGGAAGGCTGGGAACCCAAACACTCAGCTTTGCTACCTCCATAATAGAATCAAGGTTAACAGAGTGGAACTTAGTGAGATGATCCAACAAGATTCTACTATCAAAAAGGAGGCAAGAAAGGGGCCTAAGATGAGAGACTGAAGAAAAACAGAGCACTTCTGCAATGTCAGACCTGGAGAGCCATCATTGATGCATTTCCCCTTCCTTCCCTTCTCCTTCCAAGGAAAAGTATACAGAGAGTTATCTGGGACACACACGGGAAGGTGCTAAGAATGTAATTTGAAACCAAGCTGGCAATTTGCTGCCTCCTCTGAAACATGAATGATGTTAGTGAAGAAACTACCAAAATTATGAGTTCTGACCCCTTCCCATCAATCTGATAAGGATTTCCCGAGAACCCATACCTGACTTCACCTGCAGCGCAGTACTGGCTGTGCTCCTGATTCCAATACTGCTACTCCCACCCAGGGATTTAGTCTAGGGTCAAGAGTTGGCAGTCTCTGGTCCCGACACAGTCTTCCATTCTAGGTTTGCTGATGTGGATTTATCTGTAGCAAAAGAGAATTACAGGCAAAGGAATAAATTAATCAGACTTGAAATATGAAATGTCTATGTGTGTGACACTTGCTATAGAAACAGATGCTCGTGGCTGATGCTGTGAGCTGAAATGTTTCAGCAATTCAGGCCAGAGATGAGGGAACTTAGTTGAGTGGTTACAGCATGGAGAATGTTTTGATGGCTTTCATATTACTGTAATTGAATAAACACACTTAGGGGTTTATAATGAGTAGAAATACAGTGACTCCTGGTCCTAGAAGCAGGAAAGCCCAAGACAGAAAACTGTCATCTGGTACATCTGGTAAGCACTTTATTGAAATATCATCCTGGGTGGGGAAAGGAAAATAGAATGAGAAATGGAATTTCTGCTTACAAGTATGTTATTTACAATGTTGATAAGTTCAGAGATAATTGAATATGTGTAGCCCAAAAATTTGAGGCCCTCCTTACAAACTAACCTTTTAATCTGCAAATAGTCCACAGAGATAGTTGACAGACACAATATAAACACAAATGTTGCTTGTAATTGCAAAACATCAGTAAATTATAAAGTTAGCAAAAGATGTTGCTGCCTTTGTATGGTAATATCTTGATTGAAATAGTTAGGAATTGACAGTCTTAAAAACCAGAATGTGAAGTAAGAACGCAAAGGTGAGCCATCTACTGTGAACTCTGATGTCAAAGAAGAGGTGGTGACATAGGCGATAATCTATTAGGGGTGACATCTACTTAAGGAAATTCATTGCCAGTAAGATCCTTTTGAGAGAGAAGGAGTTAGGCAGATTCCCTGGCAGGCAGACAGATAGAAAAAAGGGCCATGATTGGAATTGTGAATGTCAAAGTTATGCTTTAAGCTTTAATTACTATGCCCAAGAGATCCATGAAACAAAAATACCTTTAACCTGTAAGCACCTTACCCAAGCACAGATACTTCCTGAAATGTTGGAGGCTATTGTTCATGGGAGATAACAAGCCATGTGTTTTCACTCCTCTGAACAAGTTTGTTTGACCCAGCTACAATGGATGTGGGCAAGAGGTATGTAGGCAGGATGTACATCAGGGTGTATGTTTGTTTCTGATAGGACCTGATGGGAAATACGGTGAATTGTGGATTCTGCTTTTTTAAACCCATGCAACTTGTGACTCTGGGCCATTTTCTGGAAACCCAGAGATGGACCTGACCAGAGAGAGTCCATTGACCAGTCCAGCATATAATTAAAGCTAGCTTCAAATTTGGCTTTAAACTATGGTAGTGGTCTTAATATTGACAAGTCAGGTTATCATAATAAAGGTGGCAAGTTTCCAAGATGGTTTTCTTCTTCTTCACCCTCCTGGCTTGAAGCTTTCTATCATCCATCCATTTATCTATCTATCTATCTATCTATCTATCTATCTATCTATCTATCTATCTATAAAAAAAGTCCTGTAGGGTTTTTGTTGTTGTTGTTGTTTTTGTTGTTGTTTGAGACAGGGTTTCTATGTGTCTTTGGAGCCTGTCCTGGAACTAGCTCTTGTAGACCAGGCTGGCCTCGTGCTCATAGGGATCTGCCTGCCTCTGCCTCCCCAGTGCTAGGATTAAAGGTTTACACCACCACCACCCGGCGGTCCTGAAAGTTTTTGGCTCCCTCCAGCAGACCCGCTGATGTACTGACTCAACAAGTTCAAAGAGGGATCAGAGCATGTTGCACAACAGTTGTGGGCCAATCACTTATCCTATCTTTCTTCAAACTGACCAACCCTAAATTAGTGGAGGAAAACTTCAGAAACTTTAAAATCCCAAGCTCTGAGAGACTGATTTTTTTTCTTTCAGAGTCTCCCCACTCTGCTTTGCAGAGGGTCTTTTTCTCTGTGTGTCTACTATATGCATGCATCTCCGTACCCCCAATAAACACCTTTCTTCAGCTGCTGGTTCTGTCTGTGGTATCTGGGATTTCTCAGCTATACCTGTTGCCCTTGTGAATTTTCCTGCCTTTAAATTCTTCCACTGGCAGAGAAAATTAAACCAATTAGGTCCCCAAGACTGTGCCACTTGCAGGCAAAACTAACAGGGCTTCTTGCACCAAAAGAGGATTTTTTCACCCCAGTGACATATTTGAACAAGATGCTCAAGTCCCTCCTATACGGACAAGAAGTCATATAATACTTTTTTCCAACTTTAGGACGTTGGCTGAGACAAGCTACCTTGGGGGTGAGGACCCTGCATGGTCAGCACCTCGCTTGTGCCAGTGACTGTGCTGCCTATGAAAGAGTTGTAAGCATCCTATGGTTTTGTTATCTCGGCAGCTATTAGCATGATCAAACCAGGCCTCATTCTCAGGTTGTATGGAAGCCAAAGATCTGTCTTTGTTGCTAAGACATCTGGTGATCCATCACTTGATCTTATTCTCTGAGCTTCTGGGAGAGTTAAGAAAAGTCAGCTAAATATTTGGGAGCAGCCAGTTTTTCTTATGAATATGCATGACTTTGTCTTGCAGTGCCTTAGGTAGGGACATCTATTTATTTTGCAAATGGCTCTTTCTAGTCACTCTAATATCAAGACTAATGATGTGTGGACAGAACATAATCAGAAGCCATCCTCACAATAAAACGATCCTGCACTTCATCACCCAGTTCTTTGATATGCAAAGTCAACAGTGTACTCAGAGAATGAAGAATGGAGCTTCTGCGGTGGCAGAGCCAGTCAACTTTCGGAGAGGCAGACAGGCAGAAAGTGGGCTGCTTTTGACGGAGATGCATATGCAAGATGCCACTAGGTAGGGGCGTGTGCAGCAGGGAGCCAGACAGTTTCACATTGAAGAGTTTATCAGGATGCTGAGGGAAGGACAAGAAAATTAGGAAGAGCCTCGTGATTTAAAACTGTTGCAGAAAAGATGGGAACTGGAAATGACCCCGAGGTTAGCAAGTAGCGTTAGGAGGAATATGCACACGTGAGAAGAGGAATTTTGGGAAATTATGTTAGAGAAGTAATGCGGCTCTATGATAAGTTCAATGTTTTGACTATCTATCACATTTGGGAACAGGGTTCCATTGCTTTCCTGTGGCTGCCGCCATCTAAGTGGGAGAACAGAGCGAGCAAGAAGGCCCAGTGCAGGCTCTAGGGAAGGGGTGGGGATCAAATAACACAGATAAAGACAAACAAAGCCATAGTCTGTGTAGGTTGCTGTTGTCTAAGTGTACATTTATTAAAAACGCAGATTGTTACTACTCTGAGGAAGCTGAAAGGATCAATACCTCATTGTTCAAACACAGAACTGAAAATTTCAAATCCTTTTGCAAACAAGTGAAAAAATAACACCACACTGTGCTATATTACACTATGCCATTTTATCATCCATGTAAGGATTTTTATTGTCTAGAAAGATTTGTCATACAGGTAACACCCTTGGTTATAGAAAGACAGGAAAAATTATTCACAATAAGAGGTTATGGTTAAGAAAATAATTATATGTTAATCTTTGCGCTTCCTCTTCCACAGTGTTCCCAGAGCCTTAGGTGCTGGAGTTGTTTTGTAGATGAGTTCATTGGGACTGGGCACCACAGCTCTGCATTTAGACTGGTTGTGGTTTTCTGTAAAGGTCTCTGGTGTTACAGTGCGATGGAACATTGTAGAAAGTTGGGGTACAAATAGTTTATGAGTCCCAGGATGAGGGGCTTGCTGTGAGACTGTGTCTCCTAGTGATCTCAGAAGCTACTCTCATAAATTGCACGTATACAGCTGCCTGAAGAGGAACTGAACAAGGCTAATACTACACATGCCAAAGCAGACAGGGGAAAGATTATGAGGCCTTAATCCTACATAAAGGATTATAGGAAAGCAAGGAATACTGAGAGTGAGAGAAATAGTCTTCCCCAAGGAAGAGCACAGCAACTGGTTAGCCAATGCCAAGTGGTCAGGCCTGAAAACGTTACATACAAGTAACGTTATACAGACAGAGAGGGTTATATTTAGGAATATATATGTATGACCCTATGCACATATGCATGTACAACAATTAACGAAGAAAGAGGCCATGAATTAGCAAGGTGGCAGTGGCTGGAAGGAGAAAACAGAAGGAAGGAATGACATAATCATAACCTAAAAAATAAAAAAATAACAAAACATGATATTAAAATGGAGGGTGGAAGAGCGAGGTGCACAGAGATGCCCACAAGAAAAGTGTGTGTCATGCCAGCAAGAGGCCACTGACTCACAACAGAGTAAATGTCTGTAGCTGGGAAGGAGAAGACAGTGGGTCACCAAATTCCTGTCCCTCATAACTAATGAGCTTATTTTTTACTTAATTATTTACATTTAATTGGCTCTGCACAATGAGTGGCTTAGTCCTTAACATAGGAAACAATCTATAGTATTTCCACAGATATAATATCAAAAAGAAAGACACGCTATTCTAATGAAACACTTTAAATTAGGAATAACTTCTGGTTAATTTCTAAACACAAGATATTTTAGAAAATTTGCCTTAATCCTCTTCTAATTCACTACACAATATACTGATGTGAGTACCCTGTAATAGCAGAGTATGCAATGAGTGCATAGACTTCATATGGCTGAGCTTCAGAATTGGTCATTGCTTGATATTCAGTTGGTAGATGCTTGATCCATATTATCCAAGTAGAAGTGTGGGGGGAAACTGTGGATTTGTACAGGAGACAGCAAGGTTTAGCATAATGGAACAACCTGTGTCTGGGAAGGTCTTAGATCTATAAAGAATCAGCATTGCTGTCCCTGTGGACTCCATCCATTCTTTTATCATCTCACATTCTGATCTTGCTGCTTCTAATCTTCCTTCCTTCCTTGCTTCCTTCCTTCCTTCCTTTTCAGAGACAGGGTTTCTCTGTGTAGCTCTGGTTGTGCTGTAACTCACTCTGTAGACCAAGCTGCCCTTTGAACTCAGAGACCTTCCTGCGTCTGTCTCTCAAGTGCTGGCATCAGACTTGTGCATGTCCAGCTCCTAATCTTTTCGTGCAAAACTGTCAGAGCAATTTTGCTAACAGGACTTCCTAATAAAGTTACTTTCCTTCCCAGAGTCCTTCAGACCGTGCTGTATTCCAAGAACACTTTCAGCTTGCTAGTATTCTGGTGCAATAACACTTGTTCTCGAATGTCCTCACGGACAGCCAAGTTCAGCTGCTTGACTCACCTGAGCAGACTGTCAGCAACAGCTCCATCTGAAGGGACTGTTAGCTACCCCACATCCTGATTCAGCTGGAACTGTCATTTTTTGCTCGTGGACATTTGTTGGAGGATATTTGATTAAACTTTGAAACCTGAGACTGTGTTAATAAAGTCAGCCTTTGATCAGATCAATCTGAGCCAGGAGCTTGTCGACAGGAATTAGCCATAGAGAGTACAAAAGAGACGGGAAGATAGACAGAGAGACACACAGGAAGAAGTAAGGAGGGACTTGGATTTTCATGGTTTTTTTGGTTTGGGACAGCTGGAAACGCACTATCATGCAGGTGGGTCCCTGGTCCAAAAGGAAGGTCATTTGGTTGCTTCTCGGTCTCTCTGATCTAGCAGGTTTTTACCCCAACATCTCACTGCTTTGATTTTATTGGTACATAGAATGATAGAGACTTAGTTAAAAACTACATTTGGTGGCAGGGGCAGAGCCAGTGCCTGCAGGATCAGAAATTCCACCAGGCTGGCGAGGTGCTGACTGCAGGGCTATGGGGCCACAGATAGTAGGAAAATTATCAGTAGATTCGGGGACAGCTGCTAAACTGACGGAAAACAACAGACATTATAGATGTTTGTCATATGAACAAAGATCTTGTTTGCTTTTGAACAGCACACATCTGAAGGTCTGAGAGTCCCATGGCTGCATAATGAAAAGCGTTGAAAGTGAGAGTCACGGTTTGATTGTCATTGAACACTCCAGAATTCTGGCCCTAGTCAGTCACTGTTTCATGCCAGCACTTTTTCGGGCTATGCCCTCCTGAAGTCACTGGCTTCTAGATTGACTTCTATGGTAATTTCAACGTAACCTAGATCACTGTGTAAGATTAGAAGAAAAGGTATGTGTGTTGGGGGCAGCACCCTCTATCTTGAGTTCAGCTCTAACTCTAAGATTTGCACGGAGGCTGCAACTTGCACAAAGCATTTCTTTGCCCTTGGGTGAGTCGCTGAATCTCTGGAGCAATCTTCTCTTTTGCATGCACGGAGGCAGGTGGCAGAGATGAAAGACAGCTTTGAGCCTCAGCTACAAATCAGAGCATGAGGGCAATGCTTAACAGCCTCAGAATTAGAACTGATCCAGCTTGGCTCAGCCGTGATTGGAAGTAGGTCAAAAGTCACCAGCCAGAGCTCAGTGTGCTATAGATTATTACAAATTCTTTAGTATTCAAGCTGTTTCCTGTCTTCTCCTCCGAGTGTTGATACTGGAGGCCCCTTCTGTTCACTCCTAATCTGTTGCATATAGAAGCAAAAACAGTTAAGAAATTTTTGATAAAGAAAAGTGCTGGCAAGACGACTTACAAACTAATAAAACTCGTTTCAGTCCTGATGGTATTTATGACTCTGAAGCCATTCTGAGAGATGAGATAAACAGATCAATAGCTCAGAATGTGAAGCCTGAGAAACAGGCCTAGCGTCCAGAAAAGTTAACAACTGATAAGTGAGTGTCCCACATCAATGGTGAGAGTGTGCACTGCTTCAGAAATCTGCTGGGGAAATTGCTCATCAGGAAAGCTCGGCTATCTTGCCACCAAATTAAATCCTTGCGGAAATCAAATTCAAAATAGACTTTGAACAAAAAGTCACCAAAAATCCCAAATCTGAAGTTAATATTTGTTTGGTTTTCAGGAAGCACAACATATTGTGCTAATACAAGTTAAATGAAAGAGCAAAAGAAAATGTGTTAGAATGTTTTGTAAATTATGTATATGATAAAACACTATGATCGAAGGTAAATTTCATTAAAAGGGGGAAGCAAACACATGCCATGGGAGGATTAACGTGAACATTCAAATCATCTGTACATAAAAGCACAAATGAAAAGGCTAATATCCACAAATGAGAGGCAAAAGATGGATAATCCTCAGAGTCTATTGAAATGGGTCATAAACATTTGAAAAGCTTTTGGCTTTGTTATTTCTTCTTATAGTCTTTTGAGTTAAAAAAAAAAGAAAATGAAAATGACAATGGTAGCATTTTCATTGCCATCATGGAGTGGCAAGATCAGCAGACTCCAGCACGGATGTGAAGGGAGGCAGTAATTGTTAGATACATCCTGGAGGTCATTTGCAAGTAGAAGTCTCAAAATCATTCCCCTGGTTTGGTTATGTAGGTTTTTTTTAAACTAAGATCTATCTCAATTTGAAGCCTCTCTCTCAAGAAAAACATTAGCTTTATTAATACAGTTAAAAGCTTTTTATTGTTACATTACTTGGAGCAATGATAACCTCACAACAACCTAAAATCCATCACACCAATTTGCTAAAGTATATACACCCTTCCTACATTTCTAGTATGTTTCTCTCACTAGTTAGTTTTGTAGAGCCAGGGCTTGAAATCTAGCAGGTAGGTAAATGCTCTCCAGCTCAACTCTCCTGAGCAAGCATGGTTTTGAAGTATTTTCTGTGCCCATGAACTGCACTAGTTCATGTTTTTGAAGGTAATGAATGCGGAATGTCTGCTGTGGGCGTCCCTGTGGCAGGTCATCTTCTGAGGTTGTACTGTCACAGGAGAGGGTGCACATGGTCTCTCCTAATCTGGACATAATTTGAGTGGTAGTTCTGAAACCTGCAGGGTGTAACTTGACAGCCTAGCACAAACGGTCTGGAACAGGGATGGACATCACCCATCTGATACTGGTGTTTATAGGTTGTCCGCTGAGTGTGAAGAAGTTTCCAGTTGCTTGGTTCACACCTCTGAGTACTCACTTTCCAGCTGGCAGGGCTGTTCAGGATGTGGAGCCTTGCGGGAAAGGTAGGTCCCCAGGGGCAGACCTTGGAGCTTTGTAGCACAGCTCTGTATCTTGTTCACTTTCTGGGTCTTGGGTGTGGATTCATTGTGGCCCACTAGCTTCCTGTTTTGCCTACCGCTGTGTCTTTACTACCGTGATGGACTGCACATCTCTGGGTCTATAAGCCAAATTAAACTCTTTCTCCCTTAAGTTCCTTTTGTCTGGGCATTTTGTTTCAGGGAGAGCAACTTGGACGTGGAGAAAGATTCAGCCCATGAATAATCAAGACAAAGAATGAGGAAGGGAACAGGTAGAGATTCAAGTACATTAGTGCTATTGGAGCTCACATATGAAGTCATACCTATACAGATATTTGAGAGTTCATCTTAAATGGACAATGAATCATTATTTTGGAGATGTTATAGTTTAGATCTGGATCATCTCTCAATGTGCACCCAACATGCTAAAAACTTGGTCCTAAGTGGAAGCACTGGGAGGCAGTGGATCATTAAGGGGTAGTCTGTAGGGGGAAGTCTTCCCATTAATGAGATGAACTCTCAAATGAGATCGTGAGACCTTCACCCATTTTCTTCCCCACTTCTTTGTTTTTTTCTGTCACATTTGGCCATGAGAGGAACGAGTCACATCATTTATCATTCACAAAATGGTGCACCTCCACAGACCCATAGAAATGAGGCCAACTACCCACGAGCTGAAAATTCAAAAACTGTGTCAAAACCACGTTTTACTTTAATGGAAAGGTGAGTCACACAGGAATGCCTATAGCGAATCAAGCAAATTGCCAGTCTTTTTAGTTCTCCCAGCACGCAAAAAGAATCTTAAGATGTAAGATTACTTTCCTGCTATATGCCTAGTTATCTGTTAAATTCAAGGGAGCCAAGAGCACTGATGTGAATGCAGCCTGCATCTGGTCCTGATGGACAGTAAAGCAGGATGTGTAAGATCTCTCAGCCTAGGCAGAGGGCAGAAGATTTAAATCTGACCTTTCTGTTTTCTCTTAATTTTTTCATGTCAAAGTCTGTCTACTATACTAAACACTTCGTTTCCTCCTTTAAAAATATTTTATTAGATTTTCAAGTTGTTGGTGTATATTGTCTTTATGAAAATGAAGGCAGTTTGAGAAAGCTTACTGTCCTTCAATTTCCTTTTTTGTTGTACCTCCCTGTACCACTATAAAAATTTTGCTCAGAATTTATAGGGATATTTCAGGACATTTGCTATACAGACAAAGAATTTTTTATTTGTTTAGGTATCAGGGAGATGCTGTCCATTAAGGTCTAAAGTGTGTCATATGATCAGCAACATAGAATAATCTTGTTTGTGGGCACATTTTATTTAACCTTATTTTTACCTATTCCATACACCATGTCTACGTACAACTCTGGTGAAAGATGAATGAATCTATGCATTTCATTCCATCTGTCTTCCCTTCAGTGGAAGTTACTTACAGACCAATAGTTTTCTCCTGTTCTGGTGATGTTTTTTCACTGAGGTCTGGCTTTTCACTGGTGATACTCTTAGGTTGCCTGCTACAAATGTCACCTATCCTCAAGCAGCCAGGCTCTTCTCTTTCGTCTTCCCTGCAGCAACACTCCAAGGTCTTGCTAGAGTGTGCACACCTACAGAATCATCCCCACCTTTGCTTGCAGTCGTGGCCACTGAAATCTGAGGATGAAACATTTTTGTTTGCATTTAGGATTCTGGATTTCATATTTCCAGATTTGTTCCATGCTTTCACTTTTTCTCGACTTCTGACAGAATATGTTCTAATTAATTAATTCTCTATTTAATTGTGCCCAATTTACTTTTGACTTAAGTACAGCTACGTTTTTATTTCAATACTTATATTTTTATTCCTAAAGTCTCTTTCTCTCGATTTTTTTTCTGTTTGTTTGTTTTTGTTTTTTCATCTCAATAGCCCCGGCTATTGGAACTATGTGGACCAGTCTGGCCTCAAACTTGTAAAGATCTGCCTGCTTCTTCCTTGCAAGTGCTGATTAATGGAGAGTACCACTACACCTGACACTAAAAGTTTATTCTTAAAAAAATGCATGCTGTTTAAGAGCATGTATTGCTTTTGTAGAGAGTAGGAGCTCAGTTCTCAACACCCACATCAGGCTACAACCACATGTAACACCAGCTTCAAGTCATCTGATGTACTTTGCTGGTCTTCAAGGGCATGCACATGCATATGTACATACAGAAACAGAAAAAAATTAAAATGAATATCAGTTAAACAGTACAACTATTAAGAGAGAAAGAATTAGCTTGTTACCATCACAGACTGCTATGTCCTTTTTAAGCAAAGATGTGTATAGAATCATAGATAACAATGTTAAGCTGAATAAAAGAAATTATATAATGTATCATAATCTATATCTATATTGATTTATTTTATAAGGTACCTTAATAATAAACAATTGTTAGGGTCTCATTGCCTTGTTTGTTTGCTTAGAGAGTGCATCTTTCCAAGGAACGGTCTTTTTGGACTTTTTATGTCTTTCACAGGATAAACTAACAATCATTTATTATGCTTGTTATGCCAAAGATTCTCAAGGAGTGAAACCTCCAAAATCACACTGTCACACCTATAGTAAATCATTGTCAGCACAGAAATTATTGAGCAGACAAAGAGAGACAGAAAAGTAGAATATATTAGGGAACTATAAAGTAGCTCCAATTTGCCCTGTTTCATCATAAAACTCAGCTGCAAACACACATCTGCTAGACATCACAGCCTGAATCATACTAACTATAAGAGCATCTAACAGGGCAGTGCTAAAGGCCACAGTTGTTTACACAGAAATATAATTTCTTCCATGCGAATACCACTAATAAGTGACAATAAAAATAGTAGCAATAAAGATGCATGCCATTTAAAATAATCCATTATTTTACCTATAGTTTTATTTGCCTACCCTTTAAACAATTAGAGCACATTTAAAAAAATCTTTTTGTTGTAGTTCCAATATATAAATTCTTTGGGAGTCTAAAACTTCCTTTTATTCTTGTTTTCTTGCATGGTTCCTCCTTTTGTTTGCTTTTTTCTTCCTTTGCATTTGTCTTTACTCTCGAGATAATTTTTAACTCAGCTAAATTTCAAGCATCAGATTGAGAGTGGGCTGCTTAAAAGAGGATTTGTGTTTTCCTTTCCAACCTCACTCAGGGAGCTGGAGATGAAGACCAGTTTCTTTCAGAGGATATAAAAATGATCCAGCATTACACAGTGATGGTGTCTGCTTAACTCTGAGAACACAGTAAATTGCGTACCCTTTGAAAGGTATGTGAGTTACTTCTCAATAAATCTATGATCTTTGCAATTACTAAGAGGAGTTTGAGTCAACTAACTTCTCAATTAGTTTCCCAAGTAGTGGTCCTTGGGATTCAAGCTTTCTTCCAATGGGTATCATGGAAATAGTCTATCCAAAGGGAAAATCCATATCAGCTCTAAGTGTGTCCTGGATTAGAACTTGAGGAAAGGAGGTGAAGCAAGCATAAAACTAGGCTGCCTCATCAGTCAACAAGAATTAAGTGTTTCACCAAATATTTATCGATACTTGTTTTATAAATATTTGATTATCCCATTTTTTAAACTTCTATTGATTCTTTATATATTTCACATCATGCATTCTGATTCCACTTATCCCTATCCCCTCACATCTGCCTTCTATCCTTGTAAACCCCCCACCCAAAATCAAAACCAAATTTAAAACAAAACCCCCAAACCACGCCAAACCAAATAAAAACAACCAACAACAACAAAAAGGAAAAGGATCTTGTCATGGAAGCTGTAGTGTGGCCCTTGAGTCACACAGTTTACCCTTTATTACATCCATCTTTACTTGCAAGTATTCATTGAATTATTCATTCAATAACCAAGAGTTATTGGTCTGGCTTGAGGATTCTGGTATCTGCTGCACCATCAATAATGGGCCTCTCTGGGGCTCCTTTTAGGTATCCTGTTGTCCTGTGTTGTTGTGAAGATCCTGCTGTTTTGGATGTGTAGGTTCGACCCCTTCACATGCTCCAACAAGGTTCATTAATTTGGCGGATGTTGAAGGGGGCCACCTCATAGCCCTGGTTCTGGGCCTCTGCAGTAGCTGGGTTGATCAGCTTGATTACTTTCCCTCATGAACACTACTCAGGAGAACTCTCCAACATTGCTTCAGCTAGCTTACCCAATGCACCCTGCAGCAAGGAGCAGGGTCACTTCTGCTCTCAGGCTCTCAGATCCAGGTCACACACACTCACATCACCAGGGCCAGCTCTACTATTTTGCTCAGGGAAGGTTCAGAGCCCTCTCTCCCAGTTGCTATGGGGAAGACATGAGGGAGTGGGAGCGGAGTCAGCTCGCCTGCTCCCAAGCCTCAGAGCAGGCACACCTGTACCCTCAAAAACACAGCAGGGTCAGCTCTAGTGTGCTACCCAGTTGGAGGCAGGGCCTGCTCTTCTGTGGAACGCAGCTGGTGAGGGTCAGGGCTAGCTCTCCCAGTCTTATGACCCCTGCTCTGGCTGTCTTACCTGCCAAAGGAGGTAATGGGTGAGGGAGGAGAGCAGTTTTCTCTCATCTATGCTACCATAAGAACAGGACAAGGTCAGCTCTCCTGCTTTCATGCCCTCAGGGTTGGCTCACCTGTATCCTCAATGACAGGGTCAGCTCTATTATGCTGCCCAGGTGAGGGGCATGTCTGTGGTGAGGGGTGGGGCCATATTTCCCAAGTGTGGGGGTAAGCTCTCCTGGAGGGAGCAGGACCAGCTATAGTAGGGCCAGTGAAGGACAGGACTGGCTCAGTACAGCATGACTCCAATGAGCTCTTGTGTTAACATGGGCTGTGGACATTATCATAGACCACAGCTACAGCATGACCATGGACCAAGACATCACCATTGCCTGCTGGTAGAACAGGTTACCTAGATCAGTATGGCCCCAGTGGCATCATAGCTCTTGGGTATCAATGTGATCTCAGGTAGCTGACAAGACCCTGGTCATCTGCATGGCCCTTGGTGGTAACAGGAGCCATGGGTGCCACACTAGACCCAGGTCACTGCAGGACCATAGACCTAAATATGATCCTAGGCCTGTGCTCTGAGGTTTCCATGGCCCCAGGTCAGTATGGCCTCAGCAGCTTCTTGGTTCTCGGATACTGACATGGTTTCAGGTGTATGACCTTTGGTGGTAACAGGAGCCCTGGACATCAACTTGGACTCTGGTTGCTGTAGGGTCATAGAGCCAGACATGACCCTCAGCAGAAGCCCTGCTCCTGATGACACCATGGCCCTAGGTGACAGCACAGGTCTCTCTGATCAGCATATTCCCAGTGGCTGCATGGCCCTCAGACACCCTCATGGCTACAAGTTGTGGCCCAGACCCGGAGTACCTATGTTGTCTTTGGGGGCAACATGTATGGGGGCCTTGAGTACCAACATCAGTGCCCCCTCAGGACTCAGACCAGGATGTCTACAGCGAGCAAAAATCTGACTCCTAAGATCTGAGGGTAATTAAATCAACTCAAGCATGTTCTTTATTCTTTGTGCAAAGAAGCAGAGAGAGAGAGAGAGAGAGAGAGAGAGAGAGAGAGAGAGAGGATCTCCACCAGGTTTTTAGTTTTTACAGACATAGTTTTAAAAAAATTTCCATAGACATAAACAATGATAACATCATGCATTTGGAATCACAAACAAACAAGCAAACAAAAACAAAACAAAACAAAAAACAGGTAGAACCTGACAAAGCAGCACACCAGCAAAAGAGAACACCACCCAGGAAGGGCTAGCATCCAAGGGGAAATAACTGATATTCCAAACCATTAGATAAGATTACTAGACATCCATGAACCCTGGACTTACCCACTCCCCTCACCCCAATCTCCTCTTTGTCAGTAAGGGTGGGCGCGCGCTGTCTTCCTATCCTTTTGAAATTCCTTCATGATCTATTAGCAAAGGTAACTAACTGTGGGGGATTGACTTTATGTAGATTTGACTATTAGAACAAAGAGTGAGTGTTGTTGCTCTAAGGCCTCATGGAAGGTCATTCCGTTGCCCATGCAGGAGGAAGTTACACTGCTGAGGTACTTTGGGAATGAACCCCATTTTGAAAGGGAGAAAAGTCATGGCTTTGCAAGGTTTCTACAGAACTGACAGAGACTTATCCAAAAGACGCATTGCTGAAGGTCTGCAATCGGGTCCCCCATAAGTTGTATACTTGTGGATCTGTCTAGGAATCTGTCAGCTGTACATTTACTGTATAATACTTGTGGCTCCAACAAACATGGGCCATAGATATCAGTATAGACTCTGGCTGTGGTAGGACCACAGATCTACCTAGACATGGTCCTAGGCAGTCGCCCAGGCCCAGGTGACAGTACAGGCCACTCAGACTAGGATGACCACAGATCAGCATGACAATCAGCCATCAACATGGCCCCAGGTAGTAGCCCAGACCCCTGATATTGGCTTGGGTTTTGATTGTCTCAGGAGCTACAGACATCAACCCTGGCTGTGGTAGGGTCACCGACCCAGACAGGGCCCCTGGCCAAAGCCCTGGTCTGGATTATACCATGCCCATAGTTGATAGTACTAGTCAGCCAAACTGGCTTGGTCCGGGTGGCAGCACAGCCCTCAGACACCAACATGGCCATAGGCAGTGGCCCAGACCTGGGGCATCCTCCTGGCCACTGAAGGCAACGTGGATCAGTGACATCAACACAGACCCCGGCCATGGCTGACCCACGGATCCAGACATGGTCCTTGGCAGCAGCCAGATCCAGGATGTCACCATGGTCCCAGGTGGCTGCAGTGGCTACCCAGATTGGCATGGTCCCGGGAGCAGCAAACCCTTGGGTAATAACAAGGTCCCAGGTGGCATAGTCTCTCAATTTTGCTGATACTTTATTTTCTTTAAGATTTTCTAATATAATAGCTTTTAACATTTATCATTTTATTTTATGAGTATATTGTTTTGCATGCATGCATGTCTACGCAACATGTGAGTGCCTCATGCTGTTGGCGGCTAGAAGAGGGCATTGGGTCCCCTGGAACTTGAGTTACAGTTTTGAGCCACCATGTGGGTACTAGGAATTGAACCTGGGACCTCTGGCAGAGCAGCCAACACTCTTTACCCCCGAGACATCTCTCCAGTCCTGTAATATGTCGCTTCTTATTGCTTGACACGTTCTTCCATTTATACAGTGGATTTTGGGTGTTTTTAACTGCCATGCTGCTGTTGCCACTCATTATCCTTCTGAAACTGCCCTTCCCATGGGCACGTCTTCCTTTCAGGTGTGACCCATTGAGTTTAATTAAATTCTCTGCCAGAGAGTGGGTGGGAGGCTATTTCCATGATCTTCTCAAAGCACCTTCTAAATACTTGTGTTTGTACCTCTAACGCTGTGCCCTGCTTTCGTCAGAGAGAGCTCTAACTACAGGAGGGGGAAGTTAATTCAAGAACCTGTCGCAGGTTAGAGTGCTGAGGTAAGTGATATCAGTGTGCTCTGCTCTAAATGGGAAAGGCATATCACCTTCCCCAGTGCTCAGGAAACATTATGGAAGACTCGTTGGAAATATGTAAAAGGCAGAAGAATGTCTCCTGGACACGCCATGTCTATTGCAGTATGTACTCACTTGAGCTCTGATTATTTGCATAGAATTTACACGATTGGCCCACCAGTATTTCATCATGAATGGCTGATGGTAAACGAGGCCCTACCCCTCCCTGAATGACTGTTGACAGTTGAGGGTTGCTATGGGTTTCTTCAATGGTGCAGCCAACTCCTACTTCTAACAACTGCATTCTCACTGTTTTTTTTTTTCTTTCGTGTGCTTTCCTTTGACTACTGATGGTCGCAAAGAGTTTCTGTACTAGCTGCTCTTACTTGTGTTTTGTGTAAATTGCCTTTTAACATCCTCTTTTCGTATTTACTTGCCATCATTTTTTCTCTCTTACTGAGTTAAGGCAAGATTTCAATATTTTTTCATGTATCACAAATATCATGTTCTACATTGCTGATTGATTTTAATTTTATTTACTATGCTTCCATGACTTCTATTACAAGACTTTATGTATAGTTTTGCATCACGGGAAATCACCGGTATTTAATGAAGTTGGTAACATTCACAAACTGTTTCTTCACATAAGAAATGAAGGAGGCCTCTGAACCAGAATAGAAAACTGTAGAACAAAGATTGCAAAATACAACAAAGTATTTATTTTCTTTAGAGTACAGAAATAGAAATATACACAACATTAGAGACACTGCTTGTTTTAAAAAGTGATATGGTCCTGCAAGTTAAGTTTAGTTTCCACTGGATTCCATTCCTACCTCTAATACACTGATGGTAAGGAGAGTCCTTTGATGCGTCGGGATTTAAAAGATGCTCCATATTGAGCTGTGAGTATGAAATGGCTTTTCTTCCTTTCGGTATGTTTTGTAAAAGCAGTTTTCTTTGATGATATACAAAGTGAAGTCCAAGAACAATATTCTCATTCTCCACTCATGAGAACAAGAGAGGTGTGTCTCCTGTTTTACTGTGGTCTGATGTTGTCTGGATGGACTGGGCCACCTCGGTACCTAAGACAGGAAATAATCGCAGGAGCAATATTTTTTTCTGTGGCAATTTTGTAGATATTTGGTCATTATCCTTTACCACTCTGTTACAGAAGAGAAAGAAATGTGGCCTTGGGCTGGACATTAGAGCTGCTCATCACTTTAAGCGTGGGAGATGAGGAAGTGTGGAAAGAAGAGAATATTAACACTGTAAAAGTGTGAATATTAGACTGAACAAAATCCAGAAGGCTTCAGTCCCAAATTCTGAATCATCCATGACAGGCAGATGGGTCCACACACCTTTAGGAACTTGACATATGTTGCTGGAAACACCTGGCAAAAGTGACATGAAGAACTATATCCCACTAAGAGGAAGATCTGAACAAATGAAAAATATATATATGATTGAAAATTGTGTAATGAATTACTGTTTCGGGTATTTCATTATCCATCAGATGTTTGTGGAGATGCAAAGTGGGTTATCACCGCATTGGGAAAAGCAAGCAGCTTACAATCTCCTGGAAATTCTGCTATGGCTTCTGCAAAGGCTGAGCATCACCTTCTGTGAGAGCCCCCTCCTCACCTTGACTTCCAACCATCACAACACGGTTCTCTGAGCACAAAAGCCAGCCTTCATGAGGAACTAGCTACTCAATAATCTGCTGAGTAAATTTATTCCTGAGAGTGTGATGCCATCAACAAGATGCTTGGTGACACACAGAGAGATTAATTTTGTTATTAGAAAGCTCTATTTATTTATTTAGCCTCACTAACACTATTAGAAATGGACTCAGAGAAATCAGCTGCTGGGATTTCAAATTTAATGCTGCATCGTGAAGTGCATGAGAAGAGGAGCCCAGATTCAGCCCTCATTTTTCATCTCAGAATCTGAGACAGCTAAGGCTCTTTACAGAGGTCTGGGAAATACATGTGCTGATCCAGTTCTTAGAAGACAGGTCTATGCATGCTATTTTCAGCCCTAAAAAGCAAAATCCTGAAGCTTTGTCCAAACTAGAATAAAAAACTCATTTTCTCATATTATAAACATTGTGATAGTGATTAAATTTTGTATAAATACTTAATACCATTTATCCTGGTAATTAGGGACTCATTATGCTTCTGATGCATGAAACAGGTTATTTGTAAGCAATCATACATTTAAAATTACCACATGGAATGTTTCATGCTGTTTAACAAAATTCTTAAGAATGGCTTCATGTGGTTCTTTGGCCTAGATTTTTTTTTTTAAACTGGGCCTGTGGCTCATCTGACCGTGATGGCTCAGTTTATTATGTGCAGGAAGATTTTCTTGAACTCCTCACGTGTCCGGCATGCTTAGTAGTTGTGCAGCCAGGAAGCATTTTGAATGTGTCCTTACTTATGTTTAAAGCATTCGGTCATTTCCAGTTCCTGGACACCAGGAAGTCTTAAGCCAAGAGATGAGTGGTCAGTTAATTTAGAATTCCAGAACATTCTATTACTGTTGAGAGAATCTTAAGTATCTCCTAGGATTTAAAAGCCTACTTCTCCTTACATAGACTAGAAACATCTTCAAAGTCTTGAGGTCTCCGCTCATCATCAAATTAGGCCTGAGTCTATGGGAAGAGTGAAGACAGTGAATCATAGCCACCATTTTATTTAGGGTTTCTATTGCTGCAATGAAACAGCTTGATCAAAAAGCAAGTTGGGGAGAGAAGGGTTTCTTTGGCTTACACTTCCACATTGCTGTTTATCATTGAAGGAAATCAGGACAGGAACTCAAACAGCAGGATCTTGGAGGCAGAAGCTGATGCAGAGGCCATGGAGGGCTACTGCTTACTGGCTTGCTTCCCCAGCGTTCTCAGCCTCCTTTTTTTTTTGAGGGATTTTTTTTATTGCTTTGTAAATAATACCACTCAAAATTTCCACCTCCTCCCCTTCTCCCATTTCCCTCCCGCTTCCCCCTCCCTCTCCCCCTCCCCTTTCAGTCCTAAGAGAGGGCAGGGTACCCTGCTATGTGGGAAGTCCAAGGCCCTCCCCCCTCCATCCAGGCCTAGGAAGGTGTGCATCCAAACAGACTAGGATCCCAAAAAGCCAGTACATGCAGTAGAGACAAATCACAGTGCCACTATCATTGGCTTCTCAGTCAGCCCCCATTGTCAGCCACATTCAAAGAGTCTGGTTTGATCACATGTTCCTTCAGTCCCCAGTACAGCTGGCTTTGATGAGCTCCCATTAGATCAGGAACACTGTCTCGGTGGGTAGACCAAACCCTCGCGGTAATGATTTCCTTGCTCATCTTCTCCCTCCTTCTGCTCTTCAACTGGACCATGAGAGCTCAGTCCAGTGCTCTGATTTGTGTCTCTGTCTCTATCTCCATCCATTGCTGGATGAAGGTTCTATGGTGATATTCAAGATATTCATCAGTGTGGCTATGGGACAAGGCCAGTTCAGGCACCCTTGGCTCTACTTCCCAAGGACCTAACTTGAGGCAAGTATCTGGCCAACCCTAAAATGGCTCCCTTAATTAAGATATCTTCTTCCCTGCTCCCATATCTGCCCTTCTTCCATCCCACTTCCCCAAGCTCTCCCCAATCCTCCCCTTCTCCCTTCTCTCTCCACCTCTCCCCTTCTCCCCAACCCACACCCAACTCCCACCTCCTGCAGCCAACTTTTGCCTGGCGATCTTGTCTGCTTCCAACTTCCAGGAAGTTCTACATATATTTTTCTTTGGGTTCACCTTATTATTTAGCTTCTCTAGGATCACGAACAATAGGCTCAATGTTCTTTGTTTATGACTAGAATCCACTAATGAGTGAGTATATACCATATTCATCTTTTGGGGTCTGGGTTATCTCACTCAGGATAGTGTTTTCTATTTCCATTCATTTGCATGCAAAATTCAAGACATCATTTTTTTTCCCACTGAGTAGTACTCTAATGTGTATATGTGCCATACTTTCTTGATCCATTCTTCATTGAGGGGCATCTAGGTTGTTTCCGGGTTCTGGCTATTACAAATAGTGCTGCTATGAACATAGTTGAACAAATGCTTTTGTAGTATGATTGGGCATCTCTTGGGTATATTCGCAAGAGTGGTATTGCTGGATCCTGAGGTAGGTTGACTACTAGTTTCCTGAGAAACCACCACACTGATTTCCAAAGGGGTTGCACAAGTTTGCATTCCCACCAGCAATGGATGAGTGTTTCCCTTACTCCACATCCTCTCCAGCATAGGTTATCATTGGTGTTTTTGTTTTTAGCCATTCTGACAGGTGTAAGATGGTATCTCAAAGCTGTTTTGATTTGCATTTCCCTGATCGCTAAGGAAGTTGAACATGACCTTAAGTATCCTTTGGCCATTTGAACTTCTTCTGTGGAGAATTCTCTGTTCAGTACAGTATCCCATTTTTTAAATTGGGTTATTTAGAATTTTACTGTCTAGTTTCTTGAGTTCTTTATAAGTTTTAGAGATCAGGCCTTTGTCTGATGCGGGGTTGGTGAAGATCTTCTCCCATTCAGTAGGTTGCCTTTTTCGTCTTAATGACAGTGTCCTTTGCTTTACAGAAGCTTCTCAGTTTCAGGAGGTCCCATTTATTCATTGTTGCTCTTATTGTCTGTGCTACTGGGAGTTATATGTAGGAAGTAGTCTCCTGTGCCCATGTGTTGCAGACTACTTCCCACTTTCTCTTCAGGTTCAGTGTGGTCAGATTTATATTGACGTCTTTAATCCTTTTGGACTTCAGTTTTGTGCATGGTGATAGATATGGGTCTATTTTCTTTCAAAAATCAGGTGTTCATAGGTTTGTGGATTAATATCTGGGTCTTCAATTTCATTCCATTGGTCAACATCTCTGTTTTTATGCCAATACCAAGCTGTTTTCATTACTGTAGCTCTGTAATAGAGTTTGAAATCAGGGTTGGTAAGTACCTTTATTGTAAGAGGATTGTCTTGGCTTTCCTGGTTATTTGTTTTTCCATATAAAGTTGATTATTGTTCTCTCAAGATTATTCTTCTGTGAAGAATTTTGTTGAGATTTTGATGGGGATTGCATTGAATCTATAGATTGCCTTTGATAGAAATTCCAGTTTTACTATGTTGATCCTACCAATCCAAGAACATGAGAGATCCTTCCATTTTCTGGTATCTTCTTCAATTTCTTTCTTCAAAGCCTTAAGGTTTTTGTCAAATAGATCTTTCACTTCCTTGGTTAGTGTTACCCCAAGATACTTCATGCTATTTTTGGCTATCGTGAAAGGTGATGTTTCTCTTTTCCCTCTCTGCTTCTTTATACTTTGTGTATAGGAAGGCTACTCATTTTTTTTGAGTTGATCTTGTATCCTGCCACGTTACTGAAGGTATTTATCAGCTGTTGGAGTTCTTTCGTAGAGTTTTTGGGGTCACTTATCTATACTATCATATCTGCAAATAATGAAAGTTTGACTTCTTCCTTTCCAATTCGAATCCCCTTGATCTCCATATGTTCTGTTATTGCTATTGCTAGAACTTCAAGCACTATATTGAAGAGGTATGGAGAGAGTGGACAGCCTTGTCTTGTTCCTGATTTTAGTGGAATGACTCTAAGTTTCTCTCCACTTAATTTGATGTTAGTGGTTGGCTTGCTGTATATTGCTTTTATTATATTCAGGTATGAACCTTGTATCCCTAAACTCTCCAAGACCTTTATCATACAGGGGTGTTGAATTTTGTCAATTGCTTTTTCAGCATCTAATGAAATGATCATATTTTTTTCTCTCTCAGTTTATTTATATGGATGGATTACATTGATACATTTTCGAATGTTGAAGCAGCCTTGCATCTCTGGGATGAAGCCTACTTGGTTATAATGGATAATGTTTTTGATGTGTTCTTGGATTCGTTTTACTAGTATTTTGTTGAGAATTTTTGCGTTGATGTTCATGAGTGAGATTGGTCTGCAATTCTCTTTCTTGTCTGAGTCTTTGCCTGGTTCTGGTATCAGGGTAACTGTAGCTTCATAAAAAGAGTTTGGCAGAAGGTCCCCAGAAGGGAGTGTGGGCACACCCAGCCCCTGCTGCAGGGGTCCTCTTTGTTCCAGACGACCCTGTTCCCCCCTCCCATCCCCCGCAAGTTTGCTTTTTCCTCTGCAGGGTCCTTGGCCCACCAGGAGTCCCTGTTCCCGTGCTGAGATCAGCAATCCAGAGGGTTCTCCCTTTCCTCTGCAAGGTCCTTGGCCCACCAGGAGTCCCTATTCCTGTGCTGAGATCAGCAATCCAGATCCACCAGCACAACCGACTCCAGTACCTTGAGGCCCTAAGAGAGGACAGACCAAGAAAATTATCCAAGTACACTGTCACTCATAGCAAAGATTGGATCAAGATGCCAAGACTCTCCTGGCTGTATTTGAAGGAAGAGATGAGCAGGCGCCAATGCAAGAATTCCTCCAACAACATGAAAAGCATCATGACAACACCAGAATCCATGCAGCATTCAACAAGAAGACTTGAACACCCTATTCTAGAAGAAGTAGAAGAAAATGACTTTAAATGTTACTTAATGAAAATGATGGAGACCTTTAAAGAGGAAGTGAAAAACTCCCTTAAAGAAATGGAGGAGAAGACAAACAAAAAGCTGGAAGAAATTAATAAATCCCTCAAAGAAACCCAAGGAAACCAAGAAAAAGCAATGAAACAGGTTAAGGACACAGTTCAAGACTTGAAGATTGAAATAGAGGTAATAAAGAAAACACAAAACAAGGGAACTCTGGAAATGGAAAATCTGGGTAAATGAATGGGAACTACAGAGACAAGTATAACCAACAGAATACAAGAGCTAGAAGAAAGAATCTCAGAATTCTGAAGATACTATAGGGGAAAAATAAACTCATTGATTAAAGAAAACAACAAATCCAACAAATTCTTAACACAAAACATCCAGGAAATCTGGGACACCATGAAACGACCAAACCTAAGAATAATAGGGATAGAAGAAGGAGAAGAATTTCAGCTCAAAGGCCTAGAAAATATATTCAACAGAATTATAGAAGAAAACTTTTCCATCCTAAAGAAGGATATTCCTATGAAGGTACAAGAAGCATACAGAATACCAAATAGACTGGATCAAAAAAAAAAACAAAAACAAACCCATCCCCTTGCCATATAATAACCAAAACACAAAACATACAGAATAAAGAAAGAATATTAAGACCTGCAAAGGAAAAAGGGCAGGTAACGTATAAAGGTAAACCTATCAGAATTACACCTGGCTTCTCATTGGAAACCATGAAACCAGAAGTCTTGGATAGATGTGCTGCCGACATTAAGAGACCACAGATACAAGCCCAGACTACTATACCCAGCAAAGCTTGCATTCACCATCGATGCAGAAAACAAAATATTCCAGGACAAAAACAGATTTAAACAAGACGTAGCCATAAACCCAGCCTTACAGAAAGTACTAGAAGGAAAACCACAAACCAAGGAAGCCAACAACACCCACAGTAACACAGACATCTGACAACCCTCCACCAGCACAACTCAAAGAATGGAAACACACAAACACTACCACCAACAACAGAAAAATAACCGGAGTTAGCAACCACTGGTCATTAATATCACTAATATCAATGGACTCAATTCACCTATAAAAAGGCACAGGTTAAGAGAATGGATATGAAAACAGGATCCAACATTCTGCCGTTTACAAGAAACACACCTCAACCACAAAGACAGACATTATCTCAGAGTAAAGGGTTGGGAAAAGGTTTTTCAATCAAACAGCTCTAAGAAACAAGCGAGTGTGGCTATACAAATATCTAACAAAATTGACTTCAAACTAAAATCAATCAGAAGAGATAGAGATGCACACTTTATACTCATAACAGGAATAAACCATCAGAATGAAGTCTCAATCCTGAATATATATGCCCCTAATATAAAAGCACCCACATATGTAAAAGAAACATTACTAGAACTCAAAGAACACATCAAAGCCCACACACTAATAGTAGGAGATTTCAACACTCCTCTCTCACCAATGGACAGGTCAACCAGACAGAAACCTAACAGAGAAATAAGAGAACTAACAGATGTAATGAATCAAATGGACTTAATAGACATCTATAGAACATTCACCGAAACAGGATAGAACATACCTTCTTCTCAGCATCTCAAGGAACCTTCTCAAAAATTGATCACATACTCGGTAACAAAGCAAACATCCACAGATACAAAAAAATTGTAGTAACCACCTGTGTCTTATCAGATCACCACAGAGTAAAGTTAGAAATTAATGACAATTCCACCCCCCAAAAGCCTACAAACTCATGGAAACTGAACAGTCAACTACTGAACCACTCCGGGGGAAAGAAAGAAATAAAGAAATAAATTACAGTCTTCCTTGAATTCAACGAAAATATAGACACAACATACCCACACCTATGGAACACTATGAAAGCAGTGCTAAGAGGAAAGTTCATAGCACTTAGTGCCCACATACATTAGTGACTTAACAGCACACTTGAAAGCTTTAGAAAAAAAGAAGCAGACTCACCAAGGAGGAGTAGAAGACTGGAAATAATCAAACTGAGGGCTGAAATCAACAAAATAGAAACAGAAAACAAGCCAATGAATCAATAAATCAAAGAGCTGGTTCTTTGAGAAAATCAAAAAGATCAACAAACCCCTATCCAAACCAATCAAAAGGCAGAGAGAGGACACTCAAATTAACAAGATCAGAATTGAAAAGGGGGACAAAACAACAGACACTGAGGAAATTCAGAGAATCATTAGGTCTTACTATAAAAGCCTGTATGCCACAATATTGGAAAATGTAAAAGAAATGGACAGTTTTTTTAGATAAATACCATATACCGAAATTAAATCAAGACCAGGTGAACAATTTAAATAGACCTATAAGTCGCGAGGAAATAGAAGCTGTCATCAAAAACCTCCCAACCAAAAAAAGCCCAGGACCAGATGGTTTTAATGCAGAATTCTACCAGAACTTCCAAGAAGAGCTAATACCTATACTCCTCAATGTGTTTCACATACTAGAAACAGAAGCATCATTGCCAAACTCTTTTTATGAAGCTACAGTTACCCTGATACCAAAACCACACAAAGACGCAACCAAGAAAGGGAATTATAGACCAATCTCACTCATGAACACTGATGCAAAAATTCTCAATAAAATACTGGCAAACCAAATCCAAGAACACATCAAAAAAAAAAATCATCCATTATGATCAAGTAGGCTTCATCCAAGAGATGCAGGCCTGGTTCAACATTCAAAAATGTATCAATGTAATCCATCATATAAATAAATTGAGAGAAAAAAAATCCCATATGATCATTTCTTTAGATGCTGAAAAAGCATTTGACAAAATTCCACACCCCTTTATGATAAAGGTCTTGGAGAGGTTAGGGATACAAGGTTCATACCTGAATATAATAAAAGCAATATACAGCAAGTCGACCACTAACATCAAATTAAATGGAGAGAAACTCAAAGCGATTCCACTAAAATCAGGAACAAGACAGGGCTGTCGACTATCTCCCTATCTCTTTAATATAGTGCTTGAAGTTCTAGCAATAGCTATAAGACAAAATAAGGAGATCATGGGCATTCGAATTGGAAAGGAAAAAGTCAAACTTTCTTTATTTGTAGGTGATATGATAGTGTAGATAAGTGAACCCAAAAACTCTACCAAAGAATTTATACAGCTGATAAATACCTTCAGTAATGTGGCAGGATACAAGATCAACTCAAAAAAATCAGTAGCCCTCCTAAACACAAAAGGATAAAGAAACAGAGAGGGAAATCAGAGAAACATCACCTTTTATAATAGCTACAAATAGCATAAAGTATCTTGGGGTAACACTAACCAAGGAAGTAAAAGATCTATTTGACACAAACTCTAAGACCTTGAAGAAAGAAATTGAAGAGGATACCAGAAAATGGAAGAATCTCTCATAGTCTTTGATTGGTAGGATCAATATAGTAAAAATGGCAATTCTACCAAAGTCAATCTATAGATTCAATGCAATCCCCATCAAAATCCCAACAAAATTCTTCACAGACTTTGAGAGAACAATAACAAACTTTATATGGAAAAACAAAATGCTCAGGATAGCCAAAACTATCCTGGAACTTCCGGAGGCATTACCATCCCTGACTTCAAACTCTATTACAGAGCTACAGTAATGAAAACATCTTGGTATTAGCATAAAAACAAGATGTTGACCAATGAATCGAATTGAAGACCTGTATATTAATCCACAAACCTATGAACACCTCATATTTGACAAAGAAGCTAAAATAATACAATGGAAGAATAAAAGCATCTTTAAGAAATGGTGCTGGCATAACTGGATGTCAACCTGTAGGAGAATGAAAATAGATCCTTATCTATCACCATGCAGAAAACTCAAGTCCAAATGGATTAAAGACCTCAATATAAATCCGACCACACTGAACCTGATAGAAGAGAAAGTGGGGAAACTTATAGTGAGAAAGTAAATGAGATCCCCCCCTCAGTACAGAAACATTAATTACCATACTTCCTCAGTGAAAAGTGGGGTCTTATGGGTCCCTCCCTCACCATGTTGATATGGTGAAAGGCCTAATCTCGTTCATATATTTTGGTATATGGTAACTAACACTACAGTGATGTCATGAGTGCGGTGGTTGCATTGTGTCCAAAACACAGTCTTGAGAGACTACCTTTCTATAGCAAACACAGCATGCTCTCGGCATATTGATAAGCAACTTTTGTTTTAAGATGCAGTCATTTTAAATAAGTGCACACTAATTGTAAAAAATAAATATAAGAAGACAAAATGTTTGCAAATATCTTATAGTCATAGACATTTTTAGCATTTGTTTTCCTGTGGTTCTCTGTGAGTTCCATTTTAGAACAGTCAGTCATGTGTTGATCCCATTGTGAACTGTGCTTTTCTGCTTATCATGAGCCCAGTGTTCCATTGGATGCACATCATTTCAGTTGGTTATATACCATGACTTTTAGAAATCCTACCACATTATAATAAGCCTTTAACTTGGGTTTATTCATCTTCCATTTTAAGTGATGAGTTTACATTATTATGAACAATTGACAGCATGTCTGATAGTGACCATTGTGAAGTTGTGGCTATTGGAAATCAGTGCAGAGGATATTATTCACACATTTGTGGTGACAGCCAGTACAAACAGACCTGCTGCCGACTGCTCTGCAGACTTGTGAAAGCATGATGTGTACAATTGCATAGAACATATAAATACTTACAGAAGGAAGACTGTGACAGAAACTGCATATTTACTTCAATGTTCTTTCATCATTTTAGATTGCACTTGTACATTTAGTGGTCAATGCAGACTGATATGGAGGCTTAAATAAGAATGGTCCTGTGGACTCTTATATATGAATTCTTCCTCACCAGGGAATATAACTATTTGGAAAGATTAGAAGATCAGGAGGTGTGGCCTTGTTGGAGGAAGTGTGTCACTGGGACTGGGCTTTTAAGTTTCAAGAAGAATTCTTTCATTTTGCCTATGGATCAAGATGTAGCTCTCAAATACTGCTTCAGTGCTCACCTATGTGTCATTATGCTCCTTAAACATGATGATAATGAACTAAACCTCTGAAACTGTAAGCAAACCCCAATCTTATAACAGTTGTTTTGGTCTTGGCATCTACATACAGCAATAGGACACTAATTAAGACAAGATGGCTGATCTCCATTGTCAATTTGACTGGATTTAGAGTCATCTATAAGATAAATCTCTGAGTGTGGTTTTGATGGAATTTCCTTCAAAGTTTAACTGAGAAGAGAAGAGCCACTTTGTATCTGGGCCACACTGTCCTGTGGGTTTGGGTTACAGAATAAATAAAAATGGAAACCAGAGAAAGCAAGCTGAATGCAAGCATTGTGCTTCTGTGATTGCTGTCTGCCTCATATGTCTACAATCACTCCTTCTGTGCCTTAATCCCCTAAAAACATGAGCCAAAACAAACATTCCCTTCTTTCTTTAAACTGACTTGTTAAGAGTTTTGTCACTGCACTGATAAAAAGTATTTACTGTACTATGTTACCTTGTAAGGAGTTCAATGTATTTCATAATTTTGATCTCATCATTAATCAAGAGATTGATTGAACTATCAAATCTAAGTTTGTGTAATATTCTATGTTCAAACAGCAAAATGTGGTTAAAGTCTGAGGCCTCTATTGCTACCAAAAGCCACATGGACGCCAAGGGTATGGGCCACAACCTGTGGCTTTGTTGATCTCTGAGGGTTAGGGCTATGCTGTTGCTAGAGCAATGTTGATCTGAGTGGTCCATGCTGCCACCCAAAGCCATGGTGTAGTTCAGGCAGAACTGCTGCTAAGGCCGGTGACTGTGTCCACAGTCCTGCTGCAGATGGGGTCTGTGTTGATGTCTGTGGTCTGTCTTTATACTGATATTTTATTTGTGTTTTAATAAATAAAGTTTGCCTGCTGGTCAGAGTCAAAGCTAGCCATACTAGTCAGCCATATAGGTCAGGCTGTGGTGGCACACACCTTTAATTCTACCACTTGGGATCTCATGCTTTTAATCCCAGCATTAGGGATGTGGAGACAGGAGTGATATGGCTGGGCAGAAAGAATAATATAAAGGGAAAGAGATAGGAACTCAATGGAGTCTAGAGTCTGAGGTTCGGTAGAGACAGATGGAATCTGAAGACAGGATCACCCCTTCAATCTGAGCATTGGTAGAGGTAAAAGAACTCTCTAGTGGCTGTCTGCTTTGTTGATCTTCAGCTTGACACCCAATATCTGTCTCTGGGTTTCTATTGCTCATGCTACAACTGGCACTTAATATTTGGGTACAAAATTCATGAAAGAACCATTTGCCTATGGCTGTGCAGTCACTAGCAAAGGCCAGAGCTACACACAACCAGAGTCACCACTCTACCAGCTAGGTTTTTCCTTTTTTTGTTTCCTGATGGGCTTTCCCTGAACCCCTTTCTTGGGCTACTGCCAAATTAGGTAGCTGACTTGAAATCCACTCAGACTTTTACTGTTCTATGCATCTTCAGCAGGAGCAGATTTGGTAGGAAAATTGAGAACTCCTTAAGGAAGGAATTAATTAAAAGAGAGAGTTTTTCCATGTTAAAAAATGGAAGACACAATTACAATCATGTTAGGTCTCTGTATGATTATTTAATATATGATTTAAAAATGGAACAACTTAACTGGGATTGACATTCTGTTCACTATAATTTTCATAATCCTTATTGTGATCTTGATAATTCTTGGCTTGTCTCTTAAAAAGTTGTTTGCTTTGACTAACAAGATACAGACCTTTGAAAAAGTTAATAAAACAGATCACAGAGATATTCAAATCTAGACAGAGTAGTTTAGTGGAGAACCAATTTCAGCCATATATGGCTAACATAGCTAACATAGCAATGAATTTGTGGGGATGTGATTTGCTACAGCATTGGAATACTCAGATTAACATTCCCCCTTTCTTAGAAACAAACCATAAATTTACATATGTTTCTGGGAAAAATATTTAAAGATATTATAAAGAAGAGTCACCAACCATTCAGATTGTACAAGAAGAGGGCACAAGAGCAGTTAATATTTCAAAGGCACCAACAGCCCTAACTTTAAAATGGTTGACAGACAAACTTGTATGGGTTAAGCAATGGCTTTTAGCAACAGACAAATTGCAGGTTTTAAAAACCCTGGTACAGGAGCAAATAAATTCTCAGGATATTGAACAATCAACCAGCTCTTGGAATTCTCCTGTATTTATTGTTAAAAAGGAATCTAGAAAATGGAGAAAGGTAACAGATATAAGAACTGTTAATAAGGTGATTCCACTAATGGGCTCTCTACAGTTTGGCATTCCTCTGTTCCTCTATTGCCTAATGGATAGCTTCCTACGGTTATTGATTTAAAAGATTATTTCTTTACTATACCTTTACAAGAAAAAGACAGAGAAAAGTTTAATAATTTTCAGCTTGCTAAGAGATATCAATGGAAGATTCTCCCACAGGGAATGTTAAATAGCCGCACCCAGTGTAAATATTTTGTATAGCAGTTATTGGAAATGATACGTGGGCAATTTCATGAATCTATAGTTTACCATGACATGAATGGCATTTTACTGTTTGATTCAAATGTATATACTTAATAAAGAATGAAGAAGTAAAAAAAAATTTGTCTTGGTGGGGATTACAAATTGCTCCCAAAAATATACAGAGATTCTGTTAATTATTTAGGCTATAAAATAGGTTTACAAAAAATTAGACCCCCAAAGTTGCAAATTAGGAGAGATCAATTACAGACTCTTAATGACTTCCAAAGATTGCTAGGAGATATTTCCAATCTATGGTTCACTACTGGGATAAAATCTAATGAACTGATTAATTTAAATAAAACCTTAGATGGTGACAAGGACTTCAATAGTCCCAGGATATTATCAAATGAAGCTTACTATATATAGTTTTTCTTATATTAGTTATATCCTTATTTTTATTTTAGTTAAAAAATGGAAAACATAGTGATAGTTTATTTGTGTTTTAATAAATAAAGTTTGCCTGTTTCATTGTACTTGGCACTGAAAAGTTTGTCAATAAAAGAAAGGGGGGATAAATGAGAGACTGATGAAGAGATACCCGATAAAAGAATATCTGCAGATGATAAATTGATAGATATATGTGTATTTATGCACAAGAATGATGCAGATACACAGGTAGATGGTTCAAGATGAACAGAGATGACAAATCAATGCATATGTACAAATGTTCCTCATCTTACAATGAGATTAAAGCCAGAGAAGTTCATGACAAATTAAGATTTTGCAAGTTATGGCATGCTGGCACATATCCATAATGCCAACACTGGAGAGTTGGAGGTAGGGGTTCAGAGGGTTCAGATGTTCAAGGACATCTTTATGTACTTCCTATGTTCTAAGTTGGCCTGAATAACATGAGACTATGTCTCAAAAAATAATGAAAGAAGAGATGGAAGAAGGAAGTAAGTGAAGGAGAAATGTAGAATGAACAATAAAAACCCAAAAACAGAAATTGGAGTTCAAACTGAAAATCATAAAATCAAAGCAACCAAACAACTAGAGAAGTCTTACCTCTACCAAAGCTGGGCAACCATAAGCTAAGAAGACTAAGCCTCTCTTTCCTCTCATTTTATATTCCCTCTAGTGCTGGGATTAAAGGACATGACTCCCTAGTACTGGGATTAATTGTGTAGGCCACCACCACTTGGATTTGTTTCTGTATTTATCTTGTATAGCCCAGGGTAGCCTTGAACTCACAAAGATCCATTTGCCTCTGTCTCCCAAATGTAGGATTAAAGGTGTGTATCACCATTACCTGACATCTAGTGCCTTCGACTTTGCCTCTGGTCTTTAGGTAAGATTTATTTATCAAAATACAAATAATATGCCACTATAGAAGGAAGGAAAAGGAAAGGAGATTTTACAAATTAATATTGCATTTAGTACAGCCAACCAACTAAATACTTTATTTTGTTAATTATACGTACTGTAGTTTTGTTTGTTTCTCTTAGAAATCATTGGACTGACTTAAACTATAGCCCATTGTTGCTGCTCAAAATTGCAAGACAATATTATATTGCTTATTTAGAAAAATGTTAACGTTCAAAATTAAAATTGTTTGCACAGATTGTCTAGTGCTTTTCCACCAACATCTAGAAATTTTAACTCAAACCAGCAAAAGTAAACGGTCATGTGCATGTACATATCTCTATGTTTTTTTATATGAATAGATAGTGGTAGAGTTAGGTAGTTAGGTATGTGGATGGTAGGATGGGTAGACAGACAGACAGACAGATAGATGGATGGATGATAGCTGATAGATAAGATAAATGTAATGATCAAATATTCTTCTATTATTAGTGTAAGTCTGGAATATAGGTATTCAGTGAATAACTATAGATAAAGAAAAAGATTAATTATTGCATAGTGATAGTGTTCTTACACAAACTCTGAGATAATGGTATAATTTAATTTCATCTCAACACCTTATGTTTTATTCCACAGCCAACTATTGCTCTGAGGCTCACATTATTGTAGGATACATACCTAAGGCAGGTGGCAAATGCAAGAAGTCTACCTTGTCCAGCCTAAGCCCCATTTCTCTGTTTCCCTACAATTTTCTCCTAAACAAAATAGGAATATGAATGAGACAAGTATCTGTGACCTTGTATAAGAAGGTAAGTGGTTGTGCTCTTTATATTTAGAACAGAGATTAGATTGAAGTCAAGAGAAGACATCAGGGACAATCATAAAATTCACAAATAATAATGGACATTATTTAGGTACTATCTTTAATTTTCTTTAGAAACCAGGCTGCCCTCCTTTAAAAAGAGCTTGAGTAAGGGAAATCAGCTTCTTAAAATGCATTGGTTCTATCTTACCTGAACATTACAGATAATCAGTGCATTTTTTTCTGACTTCCCTCTCACAATATCATGTTCACAGCAAATGTCAATGTAAATTTTGAAAATATGTAATAACTTCTACTTGATGTCTTTCCTACTCACCTGATCTCCTCATTCTTACCTAGTGTCTTGCTCTGTCCTACAATGGGTAGAAGTTATCAATGGCTGGTAAATGGAAGCAATTTCCTATCCATTAAGGTGTCTTTGCGCAAGTAACTTTTTGATTTAATCCACAGGATTAATATAATCTATTGTTTCTTACTCAGACATCTCCATTACAGCATCTGAGATGTACATTTTTTCCCCTTTTGAGTACTGTCTGTGCCTGCTTCAAACTTGATTTATTTTCCTCATGTATCTCTTCCCCAGAGGTTTTCAGAAAGTGAAAGAATAACTAGAGTTGAGATGAACATACATATCTCCAAACTTGAAATTTTGTTTCCTAGGATAAAGTTCACTTTGCTAGATTTCTGTCTTTATTATTTTCTATTGCTATGCTAAAACACCATAGCCAAGGCAACTTCTAAAAGGAAGAATTTAATTTGACTTATGATTCTAACTGGTTAGAGTCCCTGATGGTGCAGCCAAGGAATAGCTGAGAACTCACATCTTGATCTACAGCCAGATGCAAGGAGACTACTGGGAAACCCATGAGTCTTTAGAAATTTTCAACACCTACTCCTAGTGGCATACTTTCTTCAACAAGGCCACACCTCCTAATTCTTCCCAAACTGTTCAACCAACTGGGGACCAAGCTCTCAAATATGTGATCCTTTGGGAGACATTCCCCATCAAAATACCACAGATATGAGTAAAACAGTATTGCAAATGTTTATAAATGGTGACATCACAGAGAATTTTCTTCTTCTACTGTGTCCCTTTAATATTAATTTAGTTATTTATGATAGTGACTTCATGAAATCATGCTGAAATATGAATACAAGTATCAGAGATTAAGGAAAAGAACTTTCCTGATGTCTCTTATACATATTTTACCTATGAAATCTTCATTTCTCTGACCTAGTGAAACCTCTGTTATCAATAGCATATTGAGATCCCTTCACTATTCCCAGATATAAACTGTGGAGAGGAAGAAAAGGGTCTTTTTTATATCTGGACATTTAGTAGAAGCAATAACAGCAGTAGGCTGGCAGAAGCAGCAACAGCTGATGGAACTGCCTCATGTTATTTTCTCATGGAATCCTTGGATTCTGGAACCTTTATTCGATAAGTGTTTCACCTCTGTGCAGGTTTAGGGAATTGGGCTTCCTTAGCCTTTATCTGTTGCTGGTGCTGCAGCTTCTGGGTGAGTCTAGGAATCAGGTCTTTCAGTCTTGAGTTCTATCTGGTGTTAAAGTTGTTGACTTGTGGTGTCTGGGACCCTTGTCTCTGAAGACTTGACAGTCTCTGGAACTCTCCCTGTAACTAGGGCCTGTTGTCTTCCCTCTTAGGCTCCTTCCATATTGTTCTCCAGCCCTTGCTCACTTCAGTCCGTTGACCTCTAACTGTACATCTACTGCGCTTTTTCTCTCTTCCCTGGCTTCTTTCTTTCACTTTGGAACTGTCTTTTTTTTCTTAAAACTGTCAGACAGCTGACTGCCCTGATGCTTGCACAGTCTTGTCTGTGGACTGTCTGTCTTCTGCCACTACTACTGCCTCTCTGTTTCTCTCCATTTTTGCCTCTCTGGTGTCTCCACTGCTTCTACGTGTATTGCTGGCTCAACTTGCCCTGCTGAAATAAACAAGACATGGTCTCTACAGAAACACCTTCATTCATCCTGGTGTTGCAACTACAGGGTTCACAGCACCTGAGAGTGTTTTCCAGCAGGCTTATTAAGAGTCTGAGAGCCTGCTTTAAAGTTGAAGGCTCCTTTGCACTGATTACATGCTAAGGGAGAATTCTGTTTTCCCAGTGATAACTTTAATCCTTAGCAACAGTCACTGCTGTCTCTCTACTAGGCCACCTGGGGAAGTGGGCCCCACCCAGCCTATGCAGGAATGATCTAAAGTTTGAGGAAGCCTGTGATAATGTAATGTCTGGTAGAAACTATCAATCAATCCTGGCTGATGTTCACCTTTAGAAGCCAGGGCAACCAGTTTCCAACTTCATTCAGCTTTTATTTCAAGGTGCTCATGAAGGGTTCAAAGTGGTCACTGTTGTTATGAAGATGGTCTCATTGACTGTTTGACTTCACTCAAGGTAGGGAGGGAAAGTACATCAGCTAATAACCAAGGATTCAAATTGCCCTATTCCTAGTGACTTTGCTTATTCACAAGAAGAACATTAAAAGAAGTGCTTACAGTAACAACTTAATGAATGCCTCTTTAACACTAAGAAGGATTTAAACCTTAAATGCTTTAACAGTATTTAAAGACAGGGTTCCTGGAAGATGTGTACAGCTCCCTCTGTTTCAATTAAACCATCTTTATTAATTAAACCCATAGCATAGGAGAGAAGGTGCAGCTTTCAGGTCAACCATATTGTCCTTGACCCCAAATTCTCTCACTATTCTATAGGCTGCTGTTTTGTCTTGTTGACCATGTCCTCCCCCCACCTTTTTTTTTTTTACAGAAGCTTCCCAGTTTCAGGTGCTCCCATTTATTAATTGCTGCTCTCAGTGTCTGTCTGTGCTACTGGTGTTACATTTAGGAAGTGGTCTTCTGTGCCAGTGCATTCAAAGCTACTTCCCACTTTCTCTGCTATGAGGTTCAGTGTGGTTGATTTTTTGTTAAATTTGGTCTTTGGTCCATTTGGAGTTGAATTTTATGCATGGTGATAGATATGGATCTATTTTCAGTTTTCTACATGTTGATATCCAATTATGCCAGCACCATATTTGTTAAAGATGTTTTCTTTTTTGCCACATTATAATTTCAGCATCTTTATCCAAAACCAGATGTTCATAGGTGTGTGAATTGATATCAGGATCTTTGATTCAATGCATTGGTCCACAGGGACAACAGCCTACAGAATGGGAAAATATCTTCACAAACCCCATATCTGACAAAGGACTGATATCCAAATTATACAAGGAAGTCAAGAAACTAAACATCAAAAGACTAAATGATCCAATAGAAAATGGGTACAGATCTAAACAGAGAACTCTCAACAGAGGAATATCAAATGGCCAAACGACACTTGAAGAAATGCTTAATATCCTTAGTTATCAGAGAAAGGCAAATCAAACAACTCTGAGATACCATCTTACACCTGTCAGAATGGCCAATATCAAAAACTCTGATGACAGTTTATGCTGGAGAGGATCTGGAACAAGGGAACACTCCTCCATTACTGGTAGGAGTGCACACTTGTACAGCTATTTTAGTAATAAGTATGGTGGTTTTTCAAAAAATTGGGAATCAATCTACCTCAAGACCCAGCAATATTGCTCTTGGTCATATACCCAAGGTATGTACACTCACACCACAAGGGCATTTGCTCAACTTTGTTCATAGCAGCATTGTTCATAATAGCCAGAACCTGGAAACAACTTAGATGCCACTCAACTGAAGAATGGATAAGGAAAATGTGGTACATTTATACAATGGAATACTACTCAGTGGTTAAAAAAAACCAAACAAACCCAATAACATATGAAAAAGTCATCCTAAGTGAGGAGACCCAGACCCAGAAAGACAAATATAATATGTATTCACTCATAAGTAGATAATAGACATGAAGCAAAAGATAACCAGCCTACAGGCCACAAACCCTGAGAATCTAGGTAACAAAGAGGACACTAAGGAGGAAAAAGTCAAGATCTCCTGAGTAAATTGGGAGTGTGGAGGGCAGGGTGGAAGGAGGAAGGGAATTGGGGAAAATATAGCACATTCCTATCCAAACAATTAAAATGAGAAGTATTAAATAAAAAAAACTCAGTAGCTATAGGTGACTTATGGCAGAATTACTTCCTAGTTGGTATTTGGACTTTTTAGTTCTGGTATTACTAGTATGGTGTAATTGCTGTTTTCTTAGGGAGGGCAGGTCCACACTGATGGCTATGCAGAATCTGTCCCTGTGTTCTTTTTGATGTGAGAAATCTCAGCAGCCTGGGAAATTTGAACATGGAATAGACAACATTGATGTGTCTATTTGTTATGTTCCTTCTAGAAGCAGAAAGCCAGTAGGCATCCAAGGGACTAACTTGAAAAAACTACAGTCCCCAAACCAGTTTCTCTTCAACCAGGGCAGAGATGGAAACTTAAATACAAGGCTTTTTACAGCTTCTGTCAACATGATAGAGTGGCGTGCAGAAGATTACTGAGTTAAGGGGAGCTCAGAACTCTCATGGAGATATTTTTTGACTCAGTATGTTTGATAGGTCAGGCTGCTTTTCAGGTGTGTGTACCCGGGATCTTCCTATTCTTTCTTGCCATCCTGTAGCAAAACTGGGGAAAATAAAACTAACTCCCAAACCACAGCCACACAGTTTATTGCCTGGAATGAGAATTAGAAAAAGAATCATGCAAATGTTATCTTGACTTGTTTAACAGATAATAATGAATAAAATTCCAGCAATTGAATCAATACATGTGTGTCTTATAATATTTTGATATAATTTCTAGCTGAGCAGGGAATGTCAGAGTTCCCGATTCAGTCAGAATATTAGTGATGAAGCCAAAAGTGGCTACACCAGAGACTGTCACCAAAGTGAGGGAGTGAACACTTCTGGGGTCAGAACCATGTCACGATAGGACAAATGCTGCTGTCATTTGTCCTATTTATTCCCAATTTCAAAAGCAGTGCAAATATATCAGAGCCCATATGAGTCACCTCCAGGTCAGACATCTCCAGGGGTAACCTTGCATATTTGCTCTCGTAATTTCTTCTCAGTTGTTCATTATATGCAAGATCATAGTATGCACATACACACCTCCATGTGTGTTATCTCCTGATTAAAAATAATGTTTATCCTGTCATATTTGGAAAATACAAAACCTAAAGAGAAATAAATTACCACTCATAATACCATCATCTATGAAAAGCAGTTTATTTAAGAGTTGCCAGATTAAAAATATCCTCCAACTTCTAATTTATCTAAAGATACATATTTCCTCATGGCATTAAACATATTTAAGCCTATTTTACTGTATAGCATAGTATTGTTGATAAATAAAATCATAATTTTCATAAGTATTATGCTATTGTTGAGCATTTAGATTTTTTCTAATTTTTATTATTGTATAAATCTTACTAAATGCACCAAATATAACATTAATGAAGCAGAATTAACAACTTAAATGATCATTTTAAAGGACCCTGTAATTCTAGCAAATTTATCTAAAGCACCCACTCTGCCATATATGTTTGCATGTATTTGTACAATTAGATTGTAAATCTCTGTCAATTTTAAAATATATCTAGATGGATATGGATAGGAAGAAAATAAAGAAGTAGAATACTGCAGACTCATTTCATTTCTCAGTAAATGCTTGAGAAGACTGGAATATTTTCTAGAAAGTTGTCACAAGCATTGATATACAACATTTCTTAAGAAAATCAGCATGTACCTGGGTTTTCACATCTGATGACTGGGGACTCTTAGGAGATGAACGTTTTAGAGTGAAAAATCAGGAAGAAAAGAGAGCCCCCCTAAGCTGGCACAGGGAGGATAAAATGGAAGCATCACTTAGCCGATGGCCCAGAGAACAGCAACATTCACAGTGCTGAGCGGCTGGCCACCGGTCCCAATAGAGGCAGAACACTGATCAACTGATTGATTGATTGTGGGACAAGAGTGGGGACTGGGTCTGGAGATTCCACACACATGCAGCACAGGCTGAATCAGAGATGGTTCTTCAATGAAGAGCAATGCTTCTTAGTGTCTTGACAAGCAGTTCTACTGCAATGTCTGGCACCAGCGTATCAGTCCCGGGTGTTGGTACTGGAGTCCATTAAGAGTCTCCAGATCCATTAAGAGTCTCCAGATCAACTAGAAGCATCTTTATTGCAGCCAATAACTCGGACTTTAGGAATACAAAAAAATTAAACTACTTTGAACCCTACTGTGGTGGTAAGAAAGAAAATATCCCCCCAAAGGGAGTGGTACTATTAGGGGTGTGGCCATGTTGGAGGAAATGTGTCACAGGAGTGGTAGACTTTTAGGTCTTATATATGCTCAAGGCATACCCAGAGTCTCAGACCACTTGTGAGTCAAGCTATAGGACTCTCAGCTACTTCTCCAGCACCATGTCTGCCTGCAGTCCACCATATCACACCATGATATATAATTGACTAAACTTCTGAAAATATAAGCCACCCCAATTAAATGCTTTTCTTTAATAAGAGTTGCTGTGGCAATTCATAGCAATAAAAACCCTAAGACACCTAAAAAAAAAAAAAAAAAGAGTCTCCAGATCAGTCCAGGGTGTCAGTTCCAGTGTCCAGCAAGAGGCTCCTGGGGATGCAAGTTCTTAGGAACTGAGGGCAGAGACCTTTCTGAGAGAAAGTCCTTCTTACCAGGAGTTGCCTGTCTTGCATTTCCTCTGATGGCTCTGCTGTGTGTACTTCTTGATATTAGGACTCTTGGAATAAAAGCAAGGTACGCTTGGAGTAGGCAGGAACCCACTGAACATTGCCCTTCAAGCCCTGTTCTCCTAGTTCTCTAGCAAATATTTGAGGAAAGGAAAGTGATTATTAGGTAAATATAGGGGAAACTGGGTTTCAGCTGTTCTGTTTTTATTTTTTTCACTCATGAGTAAGAAACAAATTTTGTTCATTCATTTATGAGTTGCTGAACATATGTGGACCCATATAAAAGTTAATACTCCTAGACAACTATTACTATTTATATATTTTAAGTTTCTTCTTCTCTTACACATTTCATACTTACTGCAGCTTCTCCTCCCTCATTCCTCCCAGTCTGCTCCCTGCCCCACATCCCCTCTCCCACAGATCTACTCCTTCTATTTCTCTTGAGAAAAGAGCAGACCTCTCAGGAATATCAACTGAATACAACATAACAAGTTGTAATAAGACTAGGCACAAATCCTCATATTAAGACTGGATGAGGCAACCCCCAAGAGAAGGAAAAGGGTCCTAAGAGCAGGCTAATGAGCTCAGAGATACCCTACACTCCCACTGTTAGGAGTCCCACAAAAACTCCAAGCAAAAGACCAAAACATATTTGCAGAGGACATAGAAACCTATTTAGGCTCCCTGTTTCACATTTCAGCCTCTGTGAGCCCTTATGAGCCCTGCTTAGTTGATTCTTGGGACCATGTTCTTGTGCTGTCTTTACCTCTCTGAGTCCTACAATCCTTCCTTCCCCTCTTCTACAGGTTTCCAGGAGCTCTGCCTAGTGTTTGGTTGTGAGTCTCTGCATCTGCTCCATTGTTGGATGAGGAAGACTCTCTGATGAGGGCTGGACTATATACTGATCTATGAGTATAGCAGAATATCATTATGAATCATTTCATTAACTTTTAATTTTTTAAAAAAATTTTTTTTGATGGGGTTTTCTGTCCTGCCTGGTTCCCACAATCATTAAGTCCCAAAGAAATCACAAAGAGGTCTACATTAACTATAAACTGATTGGCGCATTAGCTCAGGCTTTGTATTAACTTTTATAATGTACATTAGCCCATTATTTTTGCCTATGTTAGACACATGGCTCAGTACTTTTTTCAGCATAGCAGGTCACATCTTGCTTCTGTGGTGGACTCACAACTGCAGAGAGAATGGGCTTCCTTCTTCCCAGAATTTTCCTGTTCTCATTAACCTGCCTCTACTTCCTGTCTGGTTGTCCTGCCTATACTTCCTGCCTGGTTACTGGCCAATCAGCATTTATTTAAAATATAATTGACACAATATAGACATTTGTCCCACATCACTTCCCCCTCTCAATGAACATCCATAGTCCATTTTTTGGGAATGTGGGCATAGTTTTCCAGGCTACTTCCTGCTGGTTGGGGGAACTGATAATCTTATGGGGACCTAAAGAAAATTTAGAATTATGATCAAGTCCTGACTGGAGTATCCTGTGAGGCTTGATCATCTCAGGCAGCAGTCTTGAATCTGTTCTGGATGTAGAACTCAGACATCCGGGCCATCTGTTTCTACCAGAGATTTCTCAGGTGGTCTTCCTTGATCAAACCTGATATTTCTTAACTCAGAATGAATCCATAGCCTCTCATTTCCTGTGGAAACATAAACAAGATCTCTTCTTCAAAGTAACATACCTTTTGACTTCAATTTTGAAGTCAAGGTATTTTCAAAATACCTAATTTGCATTAATTTAGCAGCATTTATAAGCAAATATCTTTTAGCAGCTGTTGCTCCTTCTTCAGCATTCAATTTAAAAGAGCATAATAATATGCAGTATCAAGAATCTCTGTGTATTTTTTGTCTTTATGTGGCTTTATTTTAACCTCTATTTCTTTTATTTTTACTTTTACTTTTTTAGATAGGTTCTCTGTATACCTTTAGCTGTCCTGGAACTCCCTCTGTAGACCAGGCTGTCTTTGAACTCACAGAGATCTACTTGCCTCTGCCTCCCAAGTGCTGGGATTAAAGGTGTGTGCTACCACACCTTAAACTCACAGAGATCTGCCTGCCTCTGCCTCCTAGGCATTGGGATTAAAGGTGTGTACCATCACATTTTGAACCTATAGAGGTCTGCTTGCCTCTGTCTTCCAAGTTGCCACCACACCCAACTACTCTCTTTCTTTTTTATTTTAAGGACTTTAACCTTTAGTTGGCATATATTTTTAACACACTGTAAAGCATTTAGAGGTTTCCTTTATCTTTGACTCTCTCTTTACTGTATATCTCTCTTTTTTTCTGACCACATGAGTCTTTAATTTGCTAAGCAATATGTAGAGGATTAAAACCGTGGCTTTGATGGCTGGATCCAGCCCATTCCTTAGCTTTCTGAAATTCCAGGCTCATGGTGGAGGTACTGGCTAGAGCCATGTTTATGGCCATAACTCTATGGCGTTTCAAGGTCCTTGCCAATAAGCAAGCTGCAACAGTGTGTCCACAGACAAATGCTCTCTCTGTAGATGGACCTCCTATCTCAAAGAATCAGAGTTTGCACTGACAGGATGGCCCAGAAAGCTGTTATTTTAAAATGGTGCAGCTTTTTTCTTGCTATGGCTGAAAACCAAAAAGCATGCAGCCCGCTTTTATCAACACCATTTAAGTGTTTAGTGGCAGGACCTCTTAAAGAGCTGCAGGGTTTTGCAGCTAAAGCTGAGTCAGGAAGCCTCTCTTACATGAGACTGTAAGAGCAGATGTGAGAAATTGCTGCTACCAAGAAGCCATGCTTTACTCTATTCTTTTCTGTCTAGAATTACTTCTCAAGCTCTCTCAGGTTTTATGTGGATGCAGTAGTCCACATGGGTGCCATTTGTTGATGGGGTTTTCTGTCCTGCCCAGTTCCCAGTGTGCCACCACACCCAACTACTCTTCTGTACCCATATTACCAAATATTTCTTATAACTGTTTGTTTACATTAAAAAGGGGATATGATATAGATATGAATAATTTGCATTGGTAAGGATCTTGCTTTATTGATATGAATTTAAGGTCAAGTTTGTTATATATATATATGTATTTCTGATCTTGAGTAAGGTATTGTGATTGTATAGTTCATTTAAAAATGTAATGTATAAGTAAGAAATATATGTTAACAGATAATCATCTATAATTGTCAAGTTTGTAGTCATGTTAGATTTTCTAGATATGCATAGATATATTTCAGATAGGCATTCTTCATATATTTCAAAGACTACAGAATATGGCATTTAAATGTTTTAATAACTTAGGATTTTTCAGGACAATGTGATGCATCTGCTGCTGGCAGCACCAGCTACTTTGCAAGGAAGATGGGCATCAAAGAAGCTCCTTAGTCATTTGGGCAAGAAACTGCTCTTGCCTGGACTGCTTCACTAGACATGCAGTACCCACAAAGCGATGACTGCTGAAATTGCCTAAAGGTGAGATGGTCCTTCGGGGTTCCTGCTTCATGAAAGAGTCTGTGAAACATTATGCAGGACACAGAAGAAAGTGACTGAACTGTCTTTGAAATTTCCAGCTTTATGGATGGAAAAGTCTGCTGGATACTGTGGGCTTGAAGGCCGAAGATGAATGCCCCAATTGTATAGAAGAACTTTCGGTAACTGTCCAGGCAGCAAGATGTCTCTGTCATTTCTAGAGTTTTGGAAGTTGCTTACAATGCACTTTCTGTTTACTTAGGTAATATTATATCCTTCTGGAGTCTTTGATGGAGTTGAAGAATTTATAGTTATAGTTCTCCTTAGTTATGATAAAAGATAAAGTAAATATAAGTGTTATAACTGTAATTCTTATTTGATACCTGTTTTGTTATATATAATTTTACTATGTTAAAGTTAAAGTCTTCCTTTTTGTTTAAACAGAAAAGGGGAAATGGTGTAGGAGGTTCTTCTGTTCATGTGTTGCTTTCATTGGTTAATGAATAAAGAAACTGCTTTGGGCCTGATAGGGCAGAACTTAGGTAGGTGGAGAAGATAGTACTGAATGCTGGGAAGAAGGGAGAGTGAGAGAAGCCATGAATCTTCTGCCTGAGACAGACGCTGGTTAGAATCTTGCCAGTAAGCCACAGTCACGTGGCAATACACAGATTAATAGAAATGGGTTAAATTAAGATGTAAGAATTAGCCAATAAGAAACTAGAGTTAATGGGCCAAGCAGTGTTTTAATGAATACAGTTTCTGTGTGGTTATATCAGTGACTAAGCTAGCCGGGCTTCAGGGATAAACAAAGGGCTCTGCTCCTTGCAACAGACTTTAATAAATTTTATTAGCTGATTTTGTGTGTGGTTTGTGTGTGTGTGCATGTGTGTGCATGCCATGATGTGTGTGTGTGTGTGTGTGTGTGTGTGTGTGTGTGTGCGTGTGTAGATCAGATGACATCCTGTGGCAGTTTTTTCACTCCTTCCACCAAATGGAGTTTCCAAAATCTAACTCAGGTTACCAGGGTTGGTAGCACGCACATTTACTCTCTGACCCCATCTCTCATAGCACCCTACCCCAAGTTGATTAGTTAAATAACTCAAATCTTGAGGAAAATTCCTTCACTGTCCTAGTATCATATGAAGAAATCATTAGTTATGTGTAGCTAGTGATTTGTGGAGCAAGTGTGTCCTTCATAGGTGCAAGGCCGGTTGGAGTGTGGCTCTGTGTAACATGTTTCATCAAGGATGTGGTGACTGCTGTTGGTTTTGAAGGTAACTACAACTCACTATTCATGCTTCCTTCGGCTAAGAGTAGGAACCCTGCCAGAAACTAAATAGTGCATTAGGAACCCCTGGTCCAAAGGGAAAAGGGCAGAATGTTGGGTCTTGCCTTGTTAATTAAAGTAGATAGAATAGCAACAAAAAGGATAAAATGATTTGGACTGGAAGTAAGAAATTTCTCTGAAGACAAAAATCAAATTTCTCAGGAATTTTAAGAAAGAAATTTACATTGAAGAAAAGTCTACAATTTCAAGGCATAAGAACACTATCCTCTCTAACTCAACAGTAATACATTTTAATACCTCCAGCAGATGCCTGAAATCTTACATAGCAACAAACCTTGTAACTTCTATATATACACACCTCTGATACAAGTTAACTCTTACATTAGACTGTAAGAGATTGATGATGATAATGAGTTAGAACAGGAAGAGATTATAATAAATTGGCCATCATCACTGCCTTTAATTCTTTTCTTCCTATGATAACATACCTTGAAAAGAGCAACTTAAAGAAGACAGGGCTTATTTTTGCTCATGGTTCAGGCTATAGCCCATCATAATAGGAGAGTCAGGACAACCATAGCCTAAAGTGACTGGTCACATGGCATCCACCATCAGGACATTTAGAAAGACTGAATGTATTCTGTTTACATTCCTCTTTTTATACACTCCAGAATCCCCAACCAGGTAAAGGGCCACCCACAATGACTTTCCTATCTCAGTTAAACTATCAAGGATAATTCTTTATGGTTTACCAAGAGGCTCATCTCCCAGGTGATTCTAGATTTCACCAGCTTGGCAATTAAGATTAACCACCACATTAATGCTGGGCTTTGGGTTCACTATTAGGTAAAAATCAAGGTACTTTAAACCACAAGCACATGGATACTGCCACAACTGATCTGATGAACAAGATGGCTACTAAGTGACTAGTAGGAAGGGGTCTCATTAAGGACACAGGAATAGTTCACCTCTAGAGGAGAGCAGCACAATATAAAATCATGTGTGATTTAGAACTTAAACATGACCTATTTCTGGAGCTTTTAAGTAAACATACTCAAATTGTGGCCAACTGTGAGTATCTGAAGCCTCAGGAAGTAAAATTGGGGATAAGGAAACTTTATCATATTTGAGAAAGGGCCACTGAAACAGGCTGAACTACTGAAGTAGAGGAATCTTTTCTATAGCCCTGAGGAGGATTTGGGGTGCTGTGGTGCTAGGACGTCTCTTGCAAGCTCTTGAGGAAGGATCTGAAGTTAAGAAAATAAGTCTATCTTCCATTTTCCTCCCCTACTCTACCACTGAATGTCCAATGCCCAAAACAATCTGTTGTATAGCATCCATTATCACTTCCCATTTCCTCCCCAGCTCTATCCCTGGATGTCCAATGCCCAAATGAATACTATGTATGGCACCCAAGCTCACAACCTTCTTTTGGGGAAACATTCCTCTTGATTCCACTGCCCTCTCACAGCTCAACCCTTAGTTAAGCATGGCAAATATCAGCAGACTGTGAAATGCTGATACTCCTCACAGATCTGAGGAGAGATCCAAATATGACATACAGGGACTTGCAGGGAAGCACAGGTATTAGTCAGTCAGCACACTGGGAAAATGAGAGCAAAGGCCGTTGGCTTTGGTTTCAAGGGAAACAAATAAAAACCTAGAAAAGCAAAACAACTGGACTTGTGATCAGAGTGGTTCATCCTGGTTTATTTTTCTCTGGCCCTATCCCAGCCCTTGGAGATTAGAGTAGGCATACCGTAATTCACTCATACTACAAGGGACAGATAACGGAGGTGATTGGGATTCTGGGTTTCATATTGGTTAGCCTGAGGAACCAGCTACCTCTGGGATGGCTAGTTTTTCTTGGATTTTCAGAATCAAGATCTCAAACCATGAGAACAGAGAAAACAGAAGATAAGATTGATAACAGCTGTGTAAAGGATCACCAGCTGTAAGAAATAAGAGGATTAATGTTCTGAGAATCTAGGAGTTTATTTTTAAAAAAAGGTTGTCAAAGAAGAAAGAGGAGCACTGTCTGTTGGTAATTCCCATTTGTGATTTCAGGAGCATAAGCAGTCTCAATCTCAGGAAGAATAGTTAATGTGAAAACTACTGTGTCAGGTTCAAACAGTCATTTAACAAAAGACATTTAGTTGGGAACAGGTAATGTCCCATTTCCTTAAATAAAATAAGTGTTCTGATGACCTGAGCAGATAGCAAAGGGCTGAAGAAACCAGAATCAAAGAACAAAGAGTAGAATATTCTATTCAGTCTTCACAGGAATAGAGATAATGATGATGATGATGATGATAAAGGTTATTTTCAGTTTACTTTTTAAATGTAAGTATTAAGGAAGAGGGAATTTTATTCTAGTCTGGTTAAAGTGGGTTTGTTTGGGAAGGCTGGCAGATGTTTCTCATCTTCCAAGTTTTTCTGTTCTAGGAAAGGGCTTAGTTTCTGAGTGGCACCATGAAACTCTATTGTAGGTGACACCATTTTCCTTGTTAGCCTGTAATGTAAGAATCCAGTGCAATGATCTTCTATGATATTTACTTGTAGATGGAATAATAAAAAGTTTGAAAGCCTGGTGACATATCTGAGTAATCCATCAGTTCTGGGAAACATGTATTTTGCTGCTGTTGTTGTTTATTAAGTTAGAAAATCTAACCCTTTTTCTGTAAATGGAGACTGCTCATTCATTTCCCGGTGGCCCAGACATGAATAACCACACAGAAACTATATTAATTACAACACTGCATGGCCAAGAACTCAGGCACATTCTTGGCTAACTCTTATATTTTACATTAACCCATTTCTATTAATCTATGTATCACTATGAGGCTGTGGCCTACCGGTAATGTTTTCTGGCTCCTTTCTGACTTCACTCTGCTAAACCACTGGCCAAAAGAAGTTTATTCATCAACCAATGAAACAGCACATATACAGAAGGACATCCCACATCATTTTTCTTTAAGATACTGTTGCCTAGGTTTCTCACTGAAGGTATTTCGGACTATGCAGGCCACATTTCAGAAAGGCCTTCCCTCTGCACTGTATAGTTCAGCCAATGGCTGCTGCCCTCCCTGTCCACTTCTCTCTTGTCTTCCTCAGCACCTCTATTCTCCCAGTCCTTAGCTACCTTTTCCCACTAGAGGTGGTGCTCCTTTGTGCAGGGCCTACCTAACCTAGTGAAAATTGAGCTTCCAGAGAGAAGAGCCTTCTTTCCTAGGCTAAGAAGGGCCTGGGCCACAAGGAGGGCTGAATGCATATCTACTCCATTAGTGATGGATACACTTTTCATCAAGTTAGCCAATGTTTGTGACTAGGTAGAAGAGTTCTAATGACTTCCCAGTACAGATATCTTCAGCTATAATGAATGACAGGTTAGATTATGCAGACTGTGTTAATGACCTCCCAGTATAGATATCTTCAGCTATAATGATAGGCTAGGTTATGCAGACTGTGTTCTAGAAATTTGGTATTATAACAGAAATGAGAATATTAAATATTTTCATGTAGAAACATGTGCTTTGTAAACCTATATTTAGACAATGATCTCATTAATAGTAGGAATCATAATTCTAAGTATACAGATTGTAAACTCAGGCCTGTTGTTATAATCAATCACTTGCTTTCCTATATTCGAAGTGCTTGTAGAACATCTAACCCTATGTACTTAGGATTCATATCACTGTCAATGGCCAATAACTTGCCATTCTTTTTTTTTTAACCTGTTTGCTGCATTTAGCTCATCTATATGGGTCACTGTAATATTTTAGTTATCTATATTTGAGAAATGTTTCAAAAATACTTTTTATAAAATACTGGGCCCTAGACTGGGTCGAGGATATATGCCTGAAATCTTGGAACATGGGAAGTTGTGATTTGAGAATGGCTTGGATTACATTATAAAGACTGTCTTCAAAACTGCTAAAAAGTAAATTCTAAAACTATTATAAGACTTTGTGGTATTTATCTTTGCTGAAAAACATAGTCTATAATTTAGTAAATATTATCCTTCTTAAAATATTAATAATTCCAATGATTGCTCATGGAACAAATTACATCCTTAGGTTAAGAAATTGAATTTAGATCTTGTTTTTCATTAATTGAAAGTCTACAACTCAATTTCAAAATAAAAATGTCTTAAACATGGTAATTTTATAAAAATAATATTAATTATAAATAAATATCACAATGCAAATTTGCTTTTTAATTTCAGGAACAGTTCTTTCTCAAGTCATAAAGTTATTAAATTATGCACAAATGCTAATTAATCCCAGAGGGAGGAGAGTTCTGATTCTTGAGTCTACATTCTTATATTATGCAAGGAAACTATTGATTAAATTTTCATATTGACATTATATATTTTATCTACTGTTGATGGCATTTAATACATTTGATACATTGCATAAAATGTCAATTAACACAATTAAATAATAACTACATCTTAGATTTCCAGAGCTTAATGATGAAAGAAAAATAGCATTGATAATCCAGCTCTTGGAGAACCAAGTAAATGCAGCATACAAACAACCAGAAATAATGATACGCAAAGAAAATAACAGAGCATTTTGTCTTGAATAGAATATCTGAGTTGAATATGCAATAGTATGAGCCTTTAGTCAGTTTAGTAAACACCTATTCCTCCTACTTTCCACAGAAAGACTTGGGTGGTGTCTTAGTTAGGGTTTGTATTGCTGTGAAGAGACACCATGACCATGGCAACTTTTATAAGGAAAACACTGAAGTGGTGGGTTACAGTTTCAGAGGTTGAGTCCATTATCATCATGGTGGGGAGCATGCTGACATGCAGACAGATGTGGTGCTAGAACTGAGGAAGTCCTACATCTTGCAGGCCACAGGAATTCTACTGAAAGTCACACTGAGAGAAGCTTAAGCAAAAGAGACTTCAAAGCCCATCCCTCCAGGGACACAGTTCCTCCAAACAGGCCACACCTCCTACTAGTGCCACTCCCTTTGGGGACCATTTTCTTTCAAACCAACACGTGTGGTGAGCTGGTTTCAAGGCAGTTAACTGAAGTCATTGGAAATGTTCAAGGTCAGGAAGGAAAACCGTTCAGGGTCCTTTTCAGTCTCCCTTCCCAGTTCCATTCCAACGTATGTGTTAGGGAGGGAATTTCCTGAAAGTAAGTGTTCTCCTAAACAACTAGGATTCCAAACAAAGAAGTGTTATATCAGAGATGTTATCCTTTTATCATGGAAATATTCATAAACTAGGGTTAAGGTGATCGCCAGGACAGAATCTGAGAAGAGGTGTTCAAGAAGGAGTCACATTGCTCACCCCCGTCATATGGTTCTTCATCAGTTGGAACTAATTTTCTGGAAGAATTTGGAAAAATTTGCAGCTGTAGGCTGAAGAGATCCTGAAATCAAAGCACATTGGGAAATTGTGTTAGTTAGATTTTGTCAACTTGATACAAAATAGAGTCTTCCGGGAAGAAAGAATCTAATTTGAGAAGCGGTCTCCATGATCTCAGCATGTAGCCAAGTCTGTGAGAACATTTTCTTAATTAATGATTTACATGGGAGGGCCCAGACCGCTATGGGCAAAGTCATCCCTGGGCAGGTAGGTGGTCCTGCATAGTATAGAAATCCTAGAATTTTGGTGAGAGTTTAGAAAGTATGTGGACAGTAAAGATGGTACTAAGTATGGTTTCTTACTTAGAGGAATGGGAACTCTTAGGAACTGAGCTATTGACCATTTCTCTTGGATATCATGAAATTGTGTCTAAATTAAAAATTAGCAGATTAATTTATTGAAAGAAATTTTAAGGTAGCATATTATTCAGGATACAGAATAATTCATACTCACAGCTTTTAGCCAGATTTACACTGAGAATTGAGAGGAAAATGTGGAACAAAAATGTTTTTAAAATGCAAAACTTGGGAGCACAAGTACATTTAAAACTGCAGACAAAGGGAGTAAAGACAAAGCAATTGTGGTTTTTAAAGAGACTTGTTGTTACTTTAAAGAGGAGCCCTGCACTTTGAACTGGGAAAATAGGGAGTAATCTTCTTTGGGGCAAGAAACCTTCTATTGAAAGCATGAGCACAAAAACTGCAAATTCACTTGAAAGATCTTAAAAAAAAAGAGCTAAATGTCTATCCTGCTAGAAAAGGACTGACTAGGGGGACGTTTTCACAGTCAGCCTCAGTTTTTACAGTCACTGAGAGAGTGTTGTAATTATTGTCTTAGGGACCCAGTTACCAGTTGAGTCAGCAGACACTGTTGGCCTCATCCACATGGTTCTGGATTTGCAGGCATACAGAATCCAAGAACTACAGGGTCCCAGAGGCCTGAACCTGTTTTAGAGGAGAGCAGGAGGCATGAGGCAATGTTTAGCTGTGTCTGACTTCTCTCAAGTAACAATGCATGAAGCTTTGCGGTTCAATCCTAAATTGCAGTGGGAACCCACTGGAGTCTCCGTGATTGAAGACCTGTGTATTCAGGAAATGTCAGGGATGCCAGATATATGCTGTGGAAAACTCAAATTAGCTGAGGGCTGTTGTGGGGGATCTGGACAAGCAAGTGGCTGTTCTCATACATACCACAGTGTGCCCTGGATGCAGGAAATATAAGAATTAATGTTTCCATGTTAGGATTTGGTTGCATTTTGGTCTACTCTGTCCTTTCTACCTATTCATTTCTTCCTTATAGAAAGATTTTTTTTATTCCATGCCAATGTAATTTTGAAGTATGCAACACTCACTTTGATTTCTTAGCAGCTCACATTTAATAGATTTCCTTGAGTCTTAAAAGACTTTGAATTTGATCTTCTGAACAGTGTTGGGACTATTACAAGAATAGATCCCTTGATATCGTATTGAAGGTAATCCATATAGTCAGATACACATTTAGTGACCTAGAGTAGAACGTTATGGCTTAAGGCTCAATTTTAAATGCTCAGTCGATAGCTTATGGCATTGCTTTAAAGGATGTAGAGTTATTAGCAGGTAGGACGTGGCTAGGAAAGTCAGTCAATAGAGATAAGCTTCTGAAGATCGTCCCCATCTGTTGGGGTCCGGTGCTAGCCCGGACTATAAATTATTTCTCTCGACCAGACCCCAACATAAATTCTCTCTGGACCAGTGTGGAGGCACACAAATAAAGACACAACTCACATGGCTTTATCAGGAAGGAGATTCTCCGTGGTCCCTCATGAAGTCCTGAGTTCACATCCTGAAGAATTCCCCTCGTTTATTCTCCAAACAGCTTTTTACCAAAACATAAACTGAGCGGGAAATACACTAACATTCTGTCTCCTAGGTAACCAGGTAGATGGCGTTTTGTCATGTCCACATCCACCTGTCTGCTGTGTATGCTAGTTGTCACATAGGTTTGAATAAGCATCTCTATTAGTCATCCTCCAAATTACAAAGAAAGAGCAACAACATTTTGACCTTTTGTTAGGGCAGTGACAGCCTGTCTGCAGGGCTATGTAACCAACTCAGGTGGGGCCTATGGCTTCAGAGCCTGGCTGCCATACCATATAGAAATATGGGCCTACAATCCACTTTCCCTTATTATTTTAGTAAAACCTGTGCTTCTTCAACAGGACAGACAGATCATGTTGCAAAGTCCTCTTCATTTACCCAAATTTTCCCGTCTTTGGAACAGGCATTCATATATGCGAGCTCCTGTCTTAGGCATCTGGGGAGAAGAAGCTTCAAACCCATCATTGACTGCTGATCTCTGTAAAGGAAAGAGATTAGTGGAGAGAAATATACTTTTGGGCCCTGTGTCTCATAGCCATACCCTTTTGTCAGGATAAATTATAGTGCTTTATGAATAACCATTCTCCCAAAGGCTATATAGTCTCCTATTTAAAGGAGAAGAGAATTGCCTGAGTTGAGAATGTTTCTTCAGCTAGTTTAGTGCAGCTGTTAAATCTTTTACGTTGTAACAAAACCTAAAATTCTTAACATATGCAATAACTCCCAACATTTACAGTGTCACAAACTCTTTTCAGTAACTGCCAATAACAAGTCAAAATCATAATTTTTTTCACATCATCGGTCAATACCAAATCTCCAACTGTCTTTTTCCATATTATAGTTTGTATTGTCAGTCAGTACCGACTCTCCAATTATCTTTTTCTATATCATAATTTCATATTTTGTTGGTCAGTACTGACCTTTTTTAGATTTCTTTTCGGTCAGTACCGACTTTTTAGCACCATTGGTCAATACCAAAATTTTTCTTATCATCTTATATGTAGTTGTAAATATCAGGTCATTACCAGTAAGAGTTTAATGCCATCTGCTGTTATCAAATACCATTTTTAGTCTCTGAGTAGCTGTTAAGCCCTTAGTCTGTCCTCCTTTTAAGTGAAGAGGGCTTTTAGTCATTCTTTATTTTGTGTCTCTCTTTCCCTAAGGGGAAAGCTTAGGTTTTAGCTCTTAGGTTCAATATTTTTATACAAAATGAGTTCTGTGTCTCAAAGATTAAAACAGTCAAATGTTCAGTCTGCACCTCAGCTCTAAAGCAAACAGGATTCAAACTGCAGAAAATTGTAGTCTCTGTGGCCAGGTCATCTCAGCAGGGCCTCTGGGTCTGTGTGTGTCCCAGGTGTCTGGAAGCAGCTCAGCATCTGTTCCTCAGTGCAGTGTGGCACCCTGCAGTGTAGAGTGGTGGTAGCAGGTCCTGCAATCAGGCCCTCCTCTCTGTGTGGGCAGGGAAGACTGGACCATGGGCTCTTCTCCCACTCCTTTCTCCACCTCCTCTATGGGGGTGTCTGCAGCTATGATGTCATCAGGTCTGCCACTCCTTTACTGTACATGCAGTCAGCTCATCCAGCTTTATTTTATTTCTATGAAAAAAGAACATAAACACATCCTCGTCCCCAAATATATAGGTCAGGTCTTTTCATAATTCATTGCAAGGACTTTTCCACTTTGTCTTAGCAAAGGTCACCTTAGTGCCATTATGCCAGATCTGTCTGCAACTTTCATCCTCTTAAGTTGTTTTCAAGGAGCCATATCATGCTCCACAATTTCTTTTTATTATTAACCATATATGCAGTTCTTCCATTGGAAGAGCCATTTGCAAAATTTAGCTTAACATCCTTTAAAGGATCTTTAGCTATAACTTGAGCAAAATGTAGTTGTGCAAATTGCAGCAATGATCATATGGGAAAAGTTATTACTCTGGCCTTTGAATTGAGCAAATATAATTATCCAAGAATCATTATCTTAAAATTATTAACTAATCTATTGCTTAGTATAAAAAACATTGATCATATTCAATTCTCTGCTAAACTATCTCCTAGATTCCATCTTACATTTTTGTATTAGATAAGCTATTGCTTTAAATTAAAAGTTTAATATCTTAACTGGCAAAAATGAGAATATGTAGTTAAAAAAAGGATTTTGTTTTTTATAAAACTGCTATAGAATAAGTTTTATACTTCATACACACACTTGCTATAGCTGAAACGTAATTAATATACTGCACTTGTTGATTATTATATACTTTACCTGTTGATCTATACTTTACCTGCTTGTGTGTAGTACGAGAGGCCAGGCTGCTTGTTGGGTTTGGGTGCCATTCTGTAGCAAGAGGAGCCTGCTTGTCAGGGTATCTGTCCCGCCTGGTACCCCACAGCCAGCAAGCCCCAAAGAAAAAATCACACAGAGAGTCTACATTAGCTTATAAACTGATTGGCCCATTAGCTCAGGCCTCCCATTAGCTCCTGTAGCTTATATTAACCCATTATCCCTATCTATGTTAGCCACATGGCTCAGTATTTTTCTCAGTGGGGCAGGTCACATCCTGCTTCTTCGGTGGTCCAGGCAGGAGTGCCGAGAGAGCTTCCTGCTTCCCAGAATTCTATTCTCCTTGCACCGCCTCTACTTCCTGTCTGGTTGTCCCACCTATACATCCTGGCTAATGGCCAATCATCATTTATTTAAATCATGATTGACAGAATACAGACAATTATCCCGCACCACTTCCCCCTCTTTTTTTTTAAACAAAGGAAAATATCCATAGTCCATTTTTTGGGAATGTGGGCAGAGTATTCCAGGCTACTTCTGGCTGGCTGGGGGTGCTGATAATCTCATGGGGACCTAAAGAATATTTAGAGTTATGATCAAGTCCTGACTGGAGTATCCTGTGAGGCTTGATCATATCAGGCAACATCTTGAATCTGTTCTAGATGTAGAACTCAGACATCCGGGCCACCTGATCCTACTGGAGATTTCTCAGGTGGTCTTCCTTGACCAAACCTGAGTTTTCTTAACTCAGAATGAATCCACAGTCTCTCATTTCCTGTGGAAACAAAAGCAAAATCTCTTCTTCAAAGTAATATATCTTTTGACTTCAATTTTGATGTCAAGGTATTTTCAAAATACCTATCTTGGATTAATTCAGCAACATTTATAAGCAAATATCTTTTAGTAGCTGTTTCTCCTTCCTTGGCATTAAAACAATTCAAAGAGAGCATAATAACATACAGTATCAAGATTCTCTGTGCATTTTTCATCTTTATGTGGCTTTATTTTAACCTCTATTTCTTTTATTTTTACGTTTAACTTTTGGTTTTTTGAGACAGGTTCTCTGTGTATCTTTGTCCTGGAACTCCCTCTGTAGACCAGGCTATCCTTGAACTCGCAGAGATCCACCTGTCTCTGCTTCCCCAGTGCTGGGATTAAAGGTGTGTGCTACCACACCTTGAAGTCACAGAGGTCAATCTACCTCTGCCACCACACCTTGAAGTCACAGAGGTCAATCTACCTCTGCCTCCAAGTGTTGGGATTAAAGGTATGTACCACCACACTCAACTACTCTCTTTCTTTTTTGCCTTAAGACCTTTAGCCTTAAGCCAGCATATATTTTTAACATACTGTAAACCATTTAGAGGCTTTTTTCTTTGAATCTCTCTTTACTGTATATCTCTCTTTTTCTGACCACGTGGGTCTTTAATTTGCTAAGGAATATGGAGAAGATTAAAGCTGTGGCTTTGACAGCTAGATCCAGCCTATTCCTTAGCTTTCTGCAATTCCAGCCTCATGGTGGAGGTACCGGCTGTAAGCATGTTTATCGCCACAACTCTATGGCGTTTCAAGGTCCCTGTCAGCAAGCAAGCTGCAGCATTCAGCTCACAAACCACATTCAAATGTCCCTGGCCAGACTGCCTGCCTGAAAGAGTCAGAGTTTGACCTGGCAGGACGGCCCAGAAAGCCGACATTTTAAAATGGCACAGGTTTTTTCCTGCTAAGGCTGAAAACTGAAAAGCATGCGGTCAGCTTTTTATCAACACTGTTTAAGTATTTCGTGGCAGGACCTCTGAAAAGAGCTGCAAGGTTTTGCAGCTAAAGCTGAGTCAGGAAGCCTCTCTTAAATGAAAGCACTTGCTTGCCTTTATCAAGCAGAGCAGACCTGAGAAATTGCTGCTACCAAGAAAACATGCTTTATTCTTTCCCAAGCTTTCTCAGACTTTCTGTGGATGCAGTTATCCACATTGGGCACCATTCTGTAACATGAGAGCCAGGATGCTTGTTGGGGTTTCCTTCCCACCCGGTCCTCCAGCCGTTTAGTCCCAGAGAAAATCACACAGAGTCTACATAAGTTTATAAACTGATTGGCCCATTAGCTCAGGCCTCCCATTAGCTCCCGTAGCTTATATTAACCCATTATCCCTATCTATGTTAGCCACATGGCTCAGTACCTTTCTCAGCGGGGCAGGTCACATCCTGCTTCTTTGGCAGTCCAGGCAGGAGTGCCGAGAGAGCTTCCTGCTTCCCAGAATTCTATTCTCCTTGCTCTACCTCTACTTCCTGTCTGGTTGTCCCACCTATACATCCTGGCTAATGGCCAATCATCATTTATTTAAATCATGATTGACAGAATACAGACAATTATCCCGCACCACTTCCCCCTGTCTGGCAGCTTCTATAAGCTCTATATGCTTCTATAAGCTCTCTATTGGAAATTGACTCATTGCTCCTTTTAAGAATTTTATTTGGTAGCTCAATATCTCCAATAAGAATATTACAACTAAGGCTTTAACCATTGTATATCTAATTAAATATTTGTAAATTATCCTCCTCTTATGTTGTAAGTCTGCCTCACTGATAGGAAAATGGAAAAAGAAAGCATATTTAACTAATGATCCTGGCCTAATTAGACATCAACATGTAGAAGAATAAAAACAGATCCATATTCATCTCTATGCATAAAACTGAAATCCAAATGAATCAAAGACCTCAACATAAAACCAACAAAACTGAACCTTGTAGAAGAAAAATCAGAAGTATATTTGAATGTATTGGTACATTTCAAACACACCCTCAATGGCACAGACATTGAGAGAAACAATTAATAAATCAGATCTCTTGAACTGAGAAGCTTCTATATAGCAAAGGCCATAATCAACAAGACATAATATCAGTCTATAGAATTGAAAAATATCCTCACCAATCACCAATCCACTCCAAAAATGTAAGAACTCTGGAAATTAGTCATCAAAAGAAAAAATAATCCAATAAAAATATATGTTACAGACCTATACTGAAAACTTTCAATAGATGAACTTAAAATGACTGAAAGACATTCAAAAATTGCTCAAATATAACACCCTTAACCATTGGAGAAATGTAAATCAAAACAACTCTGAGATTCCATCTTATCCCTGTAAAAATAACCAAGATTAAAAATACTGCTCACAATTCATGCTTAAGAGAATGTGGGGTAAAAAAGAAAACTCCTCCACTGCTGGTGGAAGTGCAAACTGGCACAGCCGTTTTGGATCCTAGTATGGCGAATTCTCAGAAAATTACAAAAGATGCTCAACCATACCATAAGGGCACGTGCTCAACTATGTTCACAGCAGAATTACTTTATCATACACAGAATCTGAAAACAACCCAAATGCATCTCTTCTACACATAATAAATGAGATAGCCGCAAATACCATAAAATATCTTTGAATAACTCTAATCACACAAATTGAAAAATCTGTATAAGAACTTTAAATCTTTCAAGAAAGAAATTTAAGACATCAGAAAATGAAAAGATCTCTTATTCTCTTGGGAAAGTAGAGCCAACATAGCAAAATTGACAATCTCATTGAAACCATTCTACAGATTTAGTGCAAATGCCCATTAAAATTATAACAAAATTCTTCACAGACTTCGAAATAACAATCCTCAACTTTATGAGAAAAGACAAGAACTCAGGATAGCCTAAGCAATCTTAAAATCCTGTACAATCAAGGAACTTCTGAATGCATCACAATCTCTGACTTTAAACTTTACTACAGAACCATAGTACTGAAATCAATCCACCTTGGATACAAATTCAAAGCAATCTACAGATTGAATGCAAATGCCCATTAAAATTATAACAAAATTCTTCACAGACTTCAAAAGAACAATCCTCAACTTTATGAGAAAAGACAAAAACTCACGGTAGCCTAAACAATCTTAAAATCCTGTACAATCAAGGAACTTCTGAATGCATCACCCATCCCTTGTTCCAGACATTCTGTTTTCTTCCTGGCTCATTGCCATGTTACCAGCCCCTTCATTCTCCGACAGTCATGTATAGAGCTGCTCCTGCCCTGAAGATATTTCCAGCCAGTGACAGAAATAAAGATCTCTGAAACCATGAGCCCAAACAAACCTCTCTCCCCTTAAGTAGTTTCTGTCATATATTTCAATCACAGCAATGAAAAAGTAAGGTATATGGTGGCTCCAGTTTCTACATGCTTAATCACATGGATAATTTTTAAGGCAACCACCTAAAGAATTTTTTTCTTGCCTAAGAATGTTCAAGTCACCAGTTTGGGTTCTACCCTGCAAGGGAGCACCATTAGCTACCTGGGTGGCTACCTAGCTTACAGAGTGGGCAACTTTGTGCAGGGCTGTCACAAGAAAGGAAAGCTGTGAATACAGTAGATATTTATCAGCAGGCACACTATTGTCTTCCAAGCACTTTGAAAGCCTCACCAATTAACAAAATGATTACACCCAACTCAGTCACAGGGCCTCCCAGTGTATCCAGAAACTGGTTTCCAAAACAACAAAAAAAGCCACTCAGAGAATAAGACATCACACTAGCAACTTCTACAGAAGACCTGGTCAACAAGGGAGAGGGAAGGGCCCCAAGCATCCTTGCTGATGCTCTCTGCCTGGCTGTCACTTCAGATTTCAACATTAACAACTTGGCTGGTTTTAGAACTGTTCACAGCCTGGGGAGTTTGTCTCTATCACGCCCGATTGTCACATAGTTCTCCAGGGGAGGCCGGCAGCTGGCAATGCTGCCCACGTGATGTACCTCTCTGTCTTCTGATTTCCCTTCGGCTTTTATCTGATTCTTGAAGGTGAAATACTTTGTAGAGCATTACGTCCAAAATGTTTTCATTTTGTTTAAAACACAACAAACAAAATGTCTTGTAAAGGCATAAGGTGGCTTGGGAAATGATGCTACCTGTGGTCCCATCATAGGGATGGGGTGGTTAAGGGGGTCGGATCTGCTGATTCTGCCTTTTTAGTGCATGGTACTTTATTTTTAGAACTTGAGTTACTAATTACATTCATAACTATAAACAATTTTTTCAGTATAAAGTGTAGGTAGATATAAATATAGGGCAATGAATAAACTGGATTTCAAAATACACCCTAGTTTAGATTTTTAAATTGCACTTTAAGATAATTGCAATGTAATATTCTACAGTTCCTAGGACATATTGATCAAGTTAATGCAGCACATTGAGGTCAGAGATCTCTTGGTGAAATACTTTTTTAACTTTACAATGAATTAAACACAGCCTCTTGAGGCCTCCTTTGACATGCTCAAGGTCCTGCTGGCCCTGAGTTGTGGGAATGAATGACTTGGTTACATACAAGCAAAATACAGGCTGGGATTTGCCCATGACATCCAAACGTATCTCTTCTGGGACCAGAAATAATGTAAGAGGTAATTGACTAAGGTTTGGTACCAAAGAACAAAATTAATTATCTCAGTGGATGTTTTTTATTTTTTACAAAACAAAGTCAATAATATTTTGTACCTGTCTTACTAGTTAGGATTTTAGGGGTCTGTAAAGTCACCTCATGGTTAAGAGTACTTGCTGCTCTTGCAGAAAACCTGGGCTTGATTCTCAGCACCAACATGGCCACTCACAATCATCTGTAACCACTGTTCCACGGAATCCGGTGCCATCTTCTGACCTCAGTGGGCACAAGGCACATATGTAGTGCACACAAATACAAGCAGGTAAACATTCATACACATAAGATTAAAAGTAAGTAAATATTTAAAATATTAAAAATAAATAAATAAAATATTTACAAATTTTTAGAATGTAAAGACAAGTTTATATTTTCCAATCTAATATATTTCTTTACTTAAGACCTCCTAAATAAATTAGAATTTTCTCCTTTTTGGTATAACTTTTAACACAACCAAAAATTTGATTCTAAGAATTAGCTTTATTAGCCAGGGATCTCTGAAGAAAGAGACCGACATTAATTGAATGCATTGGCTTACAACATGCAATCTGGATAGGCCAGCAGTGGCTGGATATAGCCCATCACCTCGGAGAGGCTGAGAATCAGATAGTTACTCAGTCCACAAGGGTTGATGCCTCAGCAGTCCCAGTCTGGTGCTGACCTGGAAGATTCCCAGAGTGCTTTGTATTCTGTCTACATCAGAAGCCTGAAGAAATTGATTCTAGTGTCCATGAAGGAATGGTGCCGACAGGATAGATTAACTTGCCAGCAAGAGTGGGGGAAAGCTACATAAAGCAAGATTTCCGCTTTTCATGTCCTTTGTCCTTTTTTCTGGGCTGCAACCAAAAGGTGCTTTTCCTGCTTCCACTTATTATTGAAAGGAAAAATCCTTCAAAGGAGCACACAATAGCAAGTCTTTTTAGTTGATTCCAGATGCAGTCATATTGACGACTAAGATATCACCATTAAGCTCTCTTTGACTCTAAGAACCTAAGAGGACAATTTTTTTGGAGTACAAACACCAGCACTCACAGCCACGACTTCATAAGCCACTCATTAAAAATCAGGGGCCTGATATAACTGCAGCAGCCATTTCATTTGACATATTATTGATTTTTAAAAGATATCTAACTATTTATTCAGCAGGGTAGTTCATTTTGTTTAAGATTTTTAAACTTAAGTAATGTTTAACTACCTTACCAAAGGTTTTCCAGATAATGAAAGCTGAATAAAATGAAATTTTCCAATCCTGAAAAAATGATTCCAAGACTATACTTTGTTTAAAACTTAAAACTATTGGAAAATAAGACATGAAAATGAAGCCACTGGTATTGCTGGAGTGGCAAGAAGAAATCTTTCTGTAGGCATAAGCAATTGAGAGAAAAGATCTTTAGTAAAGCTGTCATCTTCAATAGCTTGGACATTGTTGGCTAACACTATATATGTAGTGTAAGACATTTAATAAAAGAATAATTTCACTCGGCATCAGTAGCTATAAGCTCCTGCCATGTCCAGAAGAGACTGTTTCATAGCCAGTACTTCCCAACATCTGTCTTTTACAGTTTTAAACCCTTAATCCTGATATTCTCTGAACCTAGGAAGGAGAGGGATATGATATAGTTGTCATATTTGTGGGAGTGTTCCATGTGCATTTAATCTCTGAGCTTAGAGTTGTGAACTTCTGAGTTGACCACTGTCCACAGCAAAGGGAAATGTCTCTAATGAGAAATTAAAGCTAACTAACCTATGCATATAGAGATATATAATTAGAGGACAGTTTGATACTATATAGATACATAGTTAGAGGACAGTTTGATACTATATGCAGCTAGTAAAATAATAGTAGCAGGCTAACCATTAGGGACCTATGAGCTTCTAAAACAAAGGGTCTCCGCCACATGTACAGTACCAGATAGGTGTTTCCATTTGTGGAGTGGATCTCAAACTCAGTGAGAAAGTAACTTGTTGCCTCTATAACATTAATTCCATTATTACACTCGTGCATATCTTGACAGGTTGGTTCTTTTTGTATTTTATAGGTTCATAGCTGGGTAGAACTATTGATGACCTTCCTCTTCCAGCAGCCTACATGGTACCTTTCTGTGACTACGGAGGATAATCATAAGAAAGATCGCTTCCAGATCACAACTAGCTTGATTTACCTGTCCCCTGTGATCAAAATATTTGCTATCAGAGATACCACATTCTCTAGGACCTCCACAGTGGGAAAAAACCCAGGACCCCTCCTCAACTCCCTAGGCTTTTCTAGCTAGTCAGCAGGGACTTTCCTGTGGGTAGTCTCCCCCAAACTCAAACCCATCCAGCAGCCACTCCAAACTACTAGCTACACCCCTCCCCCAAACTGGCCTATCTTCCTTCAACCTCTGTGGAACTCTGAAACACAGCTTGCTCCAATACTGAGGAGACTTAAAAGGTGAGTGAACAGCCACAAGGGGACACTCCACTCTCTAGGACCTCCACAGTGGGACAAAACCCTGGGCCCCTCCCCCAACTCCCTTGGCTTTTCTAGCCAGCCAGTGGGGAGTTTCCTGAGAGTAGGCTCTCCCAAAGCACCTTCCAAGCTACTACCCATAACCTGTCAAAGAGCTGAGAGCTTGCTATAATACTGAGGGGACCAAGAGCTTGCTACAACACTGAGGGGACCAAGAGAAGGCACCAAGAGAGCAAATTAAGAGAGAAGACCAACAGAACAGGCTAATAGAGACCTCAGAGGCTTTCTGAGACAGACACTGATGGTATAGAGAAGACCAAGAAAATCTCCCAAACACCCAGACAGCCACTGCAAGGATTGGACCAAGACACAAAGACACTGCTGATCTCATTTGAAGGAAGAGACGGGTAGGCACCAATGCAAGAATTCCTCCAACAACCTAAAAAGCAAAATGGTAATACCAGAATCCAGTGATCACACAACAGGAAGACTAGATCATCCTAACCCAGAAGAAGAAAACAACTTTAAACATAACTTTATGAAAATGATGGAGACCTTTAAAGAGGAAATGAAAAACTTCCTTAAAGAAAGGTAGGAAAAGACAAACCAAACAAATTGGAAGAAATTAATAAATCCCTCAAGGAAACCCAAGAAAACCAAGAAAAAAACCAATCAAACAGGTGAAGAAAAACAGTTCAAGACTTGAAGACCGAAATAGAGGTAATAAAGAAAACACAAACCTAGGGAAATCTGAATATGGAAATCTGGGTAAATGAGCAGGAACTATGGAGACAAGTATAACCAACAAAATACAAGATAGAGAAGAAAGAATCTCAGGTGCTAAAGATACTATAAAGGAAATAGACTCATTGGTCAGAGAAAGCATTAAATCCAATAAATTCTTTATAGAAAAATCCAGGAAATCTGGGATACCATGAAAAGAGAAAACCTAAGAATAATAGGGATAGCAGAAGGAGAGGAACTCCAGATCAAAGACACAGAAAATATATTCAACAAAATCATAGAAGAAAACTATCCCAACTTAAAGAAGGATATCCCTATGATGGTACAAGAAGCTTACAGAACACCAAATAGACTGGATCAAAAAAAAATTTCCCTCATTATATAATAATTAAAAACAAAACATGCATAATAAAAAAAGAATATTAAGAGCTGCCAAGGAAAAAAGTCAAGTAACATAAAGGTAGAAATATCATAATTACACCTGACTTCTCAATGGAAGTCATGAAAGCAAGAAGGTCCTGGATAGATGTGCTGCAGATACTAAGAGATCATGGATGCAAGCCCAGACTACTGTACCCAACAAAGCTTTCAATCTCCACTGATGGAGAAAACAAGATATACCATCAAAAAACCATATTTAAATAATATGTATCCACAAACCCAGCCCTACAAAAAGTAATAGAAGGAAAAGCCCAACCCAAGGAAGCTAACTGTACCCACAAAACACAGGCAACTGATAACCCCCACCAGCATAACCCAAAGAAGGGAAACACATAACCACTACTACCAAAAAATAACCAGAATTAACAATCACTGGTCAGTAATATCGCTTAGTATTAGTGGACTCAATTCACCTACAAAAAGACACAGGCTAAGAGAATGGACACGAAAACAAGATCCAGCCTTCTGCTGTATACAAGAAACACACCTCAACCTCAAAGACAGACCCTACCTCAGAGTAAAGTGTTGGGAAATGTTTTCCAATGAAATGGACCTAAGAAACAAGCAGGTATAGCTATCCTAATATCTAACAAAATTGATTTCAAACTGAAATCAATCAGGAGAGATGGAGAAGAACACTTTAGACTCATAATAGGAACAATCCATTAAGATGTAGTCTCAATACTGGGCATCTATGCCCCTAATACAAGAGCACCCACATATGTAAAAGAAACATTATTAAAATTTAAATCACACATCAAACCCCACACACTAATAGTAGGAGAATTCAACACTCCACTCTCACCAATGTACAGATCACCCAGACAGAAACTTAACAGAGAAATAAGAGAACTAAGAGATATCATAAGTCAAATGGACTTAACAGACATCTATAGAACATTCCAACCAAACACAAAAGAATATACCTTCTTCTCGGCACCTCATGGAACCTTCTCTAAAACTGATCACATACTCAGTAATAAAGCAAACCTCCACAGATACAAAAAAATTGGAATAACCCCTTGTATCTTATCAAATCATCATGGATTAAAGTTAGAATTTAACAACAATACTACTCTCAGAAAGCCTAGAAACTCATGGAAGCTGAACAGTGCACTACTGAACAACCCGAGTCAAGGAAGAAATAAACAAAGAAATTAAAGACTTCCTTGAATTCAATGAAAATAAAGGCACAATGTATCCAAACCTATGGGACACTATGAAAGCAGTGCTAAAAGGGAAGTTCATATCACTAAGTGCCCACATAAAGAAAATGGAAGAAACTCACATTAGTGATTTAACAACACAATGGAAAGCTCTAGAACAACAACAACAAAAAAGCAGACACACCCAGGAGGAGTAGAAGACAAGAAATAATCAAATTGAGGGCTGAAATCAACAAAATAGAAGCAAGGAAAACAATACAAAGAATCAATGAGATGGAGAGCTGGTTCTTTGAGAAAATCAACAAGATTGACAAACCCTTATCCAAATTAATCAAAAGGCAGAGAGAGAACATCCAAATTAACAAAATCAGAAATGAAAAGGGGGACATAACAACAGACACTGAGGACATTCAGAGAATTGTTAGGTCTTACTACAAAAACCTGTACTCCACAAAATTGAAAAATGTAAAAGAAATGGACAATTTTTTAGATACCATATACCAAAATTAAATCAAGACCAGGTGAGCAATTTAATTAGACCTATAAACCGCCAAAAAATAGAAGCTGTCATCAAAAACCTCCCAACCGAAAAAATGCCCAGGGCCAGATGGTTTTAGTGCAGAATTCTACCAGAACTTCCAAGAAGAGCTAATACTTATACTCCTCAAAGTGTTCCACATAATAGAAACTGATCTCCAAAATATAAAAGAACTCAAGAAATTAGACATTAAAATTCTAAATAACCCAATTAAAAATAGAGTACAGAATTAAACAGAGATTTCTCAACAGAAGAATCTCATTAGGCCAAAATATACTTAAGGGAAATGTTCAACATCCATAGCCATCATGGAAATGCAAATCAAAACAACTCTGAGATACCTGTCAGAATAGCTAAGATAAAAAATACCAATGATAGCTTATGCTGGAGAGGATGTGGAGTAAGGGGAACAGTCATCCATTAAAGGTGGGAATGCAAACTTGTATAGCCACTTTGGAAATCAGTATTGTGGTTTCTCAGAAAATTGGTAATCAACCTACCTCAGGATCCAGCAATAGCACTCTTACATATATACCCAAAAGATGCTCAGTCATACTACAAAAGCATTTGTTCAACTATGTTCATAGCAGTATTATTTGTAATAGCCACAACCTGGAAACAACCTAGATGCTCCTCAACCAAAGAATGGATAAAGAAAATGTGGAACATTTACACATTAGAGTACTACTCAGCGTTAAAATACAATGGCATCTTGAATTTTGCATGCAAATGAATGGAATTAGAGAACAATATCCTGAGTGAGATAACCCAGACTCAAAAAGATGAATATGGTATGTACTCACTCATAAGTGGATACTAGCTATAAACAAAGGACCTTGATCCTATATTTCATGATTGTAGAGAAGCTAAGTAATAAGGTGAACCCAAAGAAAAGCATATATAGACCCACCTGGAAATTGAAAATAGGTAAGATTGCCTCACGAAATTGGAAGCACAGGGTAGCAGGAGAAGGAAGGGTGGAAGGGGAAGAAGAGAGGAGAAGGGGAAGGGGAGGAGAAATTGACGGAATGGGATAGTCAAGATGGAGGAAGGACAGAGATGAGAGCAAGGAAAGAGATATCTTGATTGAGGGAACCATTATAGGGTTAGCAAAAACCTGGCTCTAGAGAAATTCCCAGAAATCCACAAGGATGAACCCTGTTAAGACCCTAAGCAACAGAGGAGAGGGGGCCCGATTTCTACTTGCTCTGTAGTCAGACTGATGAATATCTTAAATATCACCATAGAACCTTCATGCAGCAGCTGATGGAAACAGAGGCAGAAACCCACATCAGAGCACTGGTCTGAGCTCCCAAAGTCCAGTTGAAGAGTGGGAGGAATGAGAGTATGAACAAAGATGTGAAGACCATGATGGGTTCACCCACTGAAACAATCTACCAGAGCTAATGGGAGCTTACCAACTCCAGGCAGACTGGGAAGGAACAAGCATAGGAGCAAACTAGTCCCTCTGAATGTGGCTGACAGTTACATGACTGGGGCAGACTGAGGGGCCACCGGCAGTGGCACCAGGATTTATCACTGCTGCTTGTACTGGCTTTTTAGGATCCTATTTTCTTTGGATGTATACTTTACTCAGCCTAGATATAGTAGGGAGGGTTTTGGACCTTGAACAAAGCAATATGCCTTACCCTCTCTGAGGATTGATGGGGGTAGGGTGAGAGGGTGTGTGGAAGGAATGGGATGAGGGAAGAAGTGGAAACTTGGATTGGTATATTTTAAAAATCTAATAAATAAAAAAGCCACATAAAGATGGAAAATACAAAAAAAATGTTGTCTATAGCAATAGACTCTTGCTATAAAATTCAGGTGAGCAATCAAGATCAATGACTTTGACCTGTATTGGAAGGGTCTAAGATACCCCTCACCAATAGCTGTGTAGAAATATTCCACACCTGGCACAGACATTTCTATCTGTTATACTATGAGCTCTGAAGATAACATTATCCCTTGTTTGGGTTATTCCAATTAAACATGCATGTGTGTGTTTGTGTGTGGTGGGGGTTGAGTTTGTGTGTGAAGGGGGAAAGGGATGAGAGGGAGGGAGCTTTAAGTGAGAGAAGGTAATGCAGGGGCGGAGCACAGAAGGGAGTATAGGGAGGGACAAATAATAGTAAGGGTGGCCTCCACATTTTAACACCTGTCAAGTAAAATATGTTTGTCAGTGTGTAATTATCAGAGTATAATATTTTTCACTTATATTCTTAATGGTACATGAAGTAAAACAATGATTCTTATGACAGATGACAGGATGGGACTTTTCTGATAAATTGTTGAACACAAAGAGAAATAAAATACACAAAAGGATAAAGAAAATGAATAAAAAAAACAGCTATGGAATAAAAACCACCAATGACTACCCTGATGACTGGAGGTTACTGTGTGGGTCCCTGGAATTTCCAAAACAAATTAGCTACAATAGCAAATGCTGCCATGACACCCACAGGTCCTTACACCCACAGGTCCAGCATCCAGGGTGAGGATGCCAAAGGAAGACGTCTCTCATACAAAGATGGGGAGTGGATGTCAGCAGATAATATCACAGTTGTATAAATGGAGAGGTCAATTTATTTTTCCAAAAAAGAATTCATTTTGGGCTTTATTTTTGCTCCCACATTTGAGATTGTGGTATATATGCCTAATGGTGATATATTAATTCTGTTCATGTGGGTGTTCCTATCTTCTCATCACATTTACTTTGTCCTGGTTGCCTGTATCTGGAAAAATCACAAGTTTTGTCTAAACTCTTCCCTCTCACTACGTTTCCCTTTCTTCCCTCCTGGGAAGCTTTCCTCAGGGTGAAAATATCTTCCTTATGCAGCCCGTGACTTTGCCTGCACCTTATGTTGTGGATAGTCACATACACACAATTGAGTACAGGTACCCACTCACAAGGACAATTGATTCTTAACATTTTCCTTTTTCCTAGCTCTATAGCCCAGAGCTCTTTATAAAATTCATCTTCATCTTTAACATATTTCCTCTTGAAGATTTGTACTAAATACACTTATAATATTAATAATACAGTAATGGGCAGAATCCTCACTGTTTTTGAATTTAGGTTCTCAATGGTCCTATGCAGCCTAATATGACACCAGACTCACTATGTCACTGCAGCAGAAGATGATCTTGAACTTCAGAACCTGTTGCCTCCACCTTCCAAGTGTTGGAACCACAGACACGCATTACCATGAGCAATTGAGGATCAAACCAAAGACTTTGTGTACTCTAGAAAGCACTCTTCCAATGGAGTTACATCCTCTTTCTGAATTTTCATTTCTTAGAATGGTCCAACGTTTTTTTTTTTTTGCAATTTTCATACTTATATCCAGCTTTATATTGCTAATTTTATACAGTAATAGGATAACTTTTTTAAAAAAAATCATGAGATTGTAACAATGCATATTTAAACTTCATGTTCCTGAATAGATCTGGAAGCTTCATGTGATTGGAATGGGAGTTCAGTTGACTCTGAGTGGGCTCTCATCATGGTGTCATCCATCTATGACACTTCCTTCTCCATGACTTCAGGAGGAGTCATGTGCCTGCAGAACATAGTCATTCAAACCAGACCGAGATTTCAGGATAATATTAAGAACTGTCTGTAGAGAAGTATATGAATATTGAAAGAATCATGGGATAGAGTTTCTCAGAGAAAAATGTACGCTTACTCCTGCAAATATAACGGGCTTACTTGGGGGGAAGTCAAGATCATGACTGGGCAAACCTCAGAGACAGCTGACCCGAGTTAATGGGAACACAGGGACTCTGAGTTGACAGTTGGGGATTCTGAATGTGAATGATAGTTATGTGGCTTGGTCTGTTGGGTGGGGGTCTGTTAGTGGGAAAAGGACCTATCCTGGGTGAATGAACTGCCTTTTTGGAGCCCATTATCTCTGGTGGGATACCTTATGCAGACCTGATATAGTGGGTAGGGGCTTGGTTCTGCCTCAACTTGGTACACCAGCCTATGTTGATTCCACAAGGGTGACCTGACCTCCTCTGAAGAGAGGATAGTGGGTGGGATGGGGGGATGTGAGGGTTGGGAGAAGGGGAGGGAAAGACAGCTGGGGCTAGCATGTAATATTTAAAAAAATAAATTAAAAATAAATAATGGGCTTGGTGATATTACTTTCTGGAGTACAACACATATGAGAACAAAATTCAGTCGTCTAGTCTATGTTTGTAGAGAAGTTCTCCCTCCCATATGGTTCAAGGAACCCGTGAGCATAGGCCTGAGGCTAACATTCAGTGATAGGGTGCTTGCCAGGTATCTACAAACCATGGGAATCAATTCTCAGCACCAAAATAAATAAACACACGAATAAATGAATAAGCAAAGTGGGGTGATTGTGTACTAAATAATTGTAATGAGAGCTGTTGCTTTGTTAATAATGTAAAACACCCAAAAAAATAAACGAAAGGAAGAAAACTAGGAAGCCAGTAGCATGTGGAAGGCAGGCTGAAGGACGGAAAGCATGCTGTGTTCAGACTGGTTACAGCACTGAGTGAATAACACAGGCGCTTTCATTCTGACTCCTTATATCTGTGTTTGTCTAACCTTCGGGAAGCCGTCTCTGCTTCTTTACTGCTGACACACCAGCACAGTGTGCCTTTGAGCTTTCCTCTCAGTTCTCCATCCGTTCTTGGGCACAGGTCCAGCATCTAGCTGATTTTAGATTTCAGGCAAGCTGTCTGCTGTCTCTCTCTATTCGTGATTTTCTATTGCTCTGAATACAGTGGGTTGCTATAGAATATCATTTTAAGATGTGCTACGTTTGTTAATGTTGTGGAACATTTGTTTTAACGATGCAAAATGTGCTGCATGCTTTTATGTTACATTTGTTTGACCCTGCGAAGCTGTGTTACTTTGTCTGCCTTTAAACACCTGATTGGTCTAATAAAGAGCTGAATGGCCAATAGCGAGGCAGGAGAGAGAAATAGACAAGGCTGGGATGCAGAGAGTATAAATAGAAGAAGGAGAGAGAAAGAAAGAGAGATCAAATAGCAAGAAAAGAGGCCAGTCACTCAGCTACATAACCAACAATAGAGTAAGAAAGAAAGAAAAATTATACAGAAAAAGAGAAGTGTAAAAGTCTAGAGACAAAAGATAGATGGGATAATTTAAGTAAAGCTGGCTAAAAACAAGTCAAACTAAAACTGGACATTCATAACTAAGAATAAGCCTCCATGAATTTATTTGGGAGCTGGGTGTCACCCCCCCCCAAAAAAGACAAAAGCCAAAAGAATCAAAATAAGAAAATATCCAACAATAGTGGATCATCCTTCAGTTAGACAATTGGACTTTGGGGGGTTGCACTGACTAACCAAAGTCAGTGACACAGTCACAAACTGTTAGTACCACATTTTGATCTGTGGTCAGAGGTTAAACCTTTTTGAACCCCTGTATTTAATTCTGCTGCAACACAGAGGCAGAAAGCACGCCTGGACCTTGCATTTCATTCCATTGGAGCTGAATTCCTAGTTCCGAGTTGTTCTCTTTCACTCAGCTGGTGGGGCACACAGAAAGGACACAGACTGTCCAGGGGTGAAACTCATACATTGAACATTTGGGGGCTTACTGATGGTGTCCCCTCTCTGCAGTTTGGAAGTGAAGCAAGGTTGATGGTGCTTAGCCTGACACAGGGAGGTTAAAGGGGAATGTGTCTGTAGGCTTTGATGCTGTTGGGAGTGCGAGACTCACCTCAAGGTCAGCAGCCAATGGTGGAAAGTGCTTCAGATTCTCCCATCTGAAGAAGCACAATAGCACAGGTGAACCTGTGGCACTGGGGGACCTGACACCCAACTAAAAAGACATGGGCTTGACTACCCTTGTTCCATTGGCCGATCATTTCAGTATCAACAGATGACCATCAGACATTTTAAATCTAAACACGACCCATGTTCCTAAGTGCAAACTGCCGCTCTCAAATCCAGTTAGATCACGTTTCTGTAATTAAGAACCTAGAGTCTGCACTGAGCTCAGTGGCCATTGGTTTGTGTCCAAAGGGAAAAAAAAACGGGCTCCAAGTAGCATCTGCTTGAAGAGCCCCACTCCGCAGAGAGTGGTCTTCCAGAATGCCATTGAAGACACAAATGCTCTCTGATCTGCAGCTCATCCTGTCTCCCACTTCAAAAGCTCTGGTCATTACTTTCCCACATGCTACAATGCTGGCCATGGATGCAGGTAAAAACTCAAGGAATAGAGAACATACTGTGAAGAATGAACTTGCACTGGGAAGCTTGGCCCTTACCAGTATGGTTTTGAAAGTACCTTTTATTTGGTATCATTCAAAATATAGAAATAATATCTCCTTGCTGTTTTCCATTCAATGAAAATTAAATTTGAAAATGTCTTTTTGCACATTACCGAAAGAACAATAAGCAAAACACAAAGTCATTTCCCTCCAAAGTACATTTTAGGATTTGGGTTCCTTGGCACTGTATGCTACTTGGCTATTCTTAGACTAAGTCTAAAACTTCTATTTAGAGAATGAAATCAGCTGATGTAGCAGTCTATATTATTGTTGCTGGTTTTCACTCTTTTTACTCTTAGCTCTTTTGCAGGGGGGAGGGGTTAGCTCCCAAATAAATACATTATTTCTTATGAATGCCTGTCCTTGCTAGCTTTCCTTTACTTAAATTATCCCATCTTTCTTTGGCTGCAGGGGATTTATCTTTCTCTGTTCCTGTATACCTTTTTTCTCTTCTTATTCCATGTCTGGCTGTGTAACTGGGTGGCTGGGTGGCTGCCCCCCTGAAGTCCTCTTCTTTCCTCTCTTGTTCCTTCTTCTCTTCCTTCTTCTTCTTCTTCTTCTTCTTCTTCTTCTTCTTCTTCTTCTTCTTCTTCTTCTTCTTCTTCTTCTTCTTCTTCTTCTTCTTCTTCTTCTTCTTCTTCTTCTACTTATACCCTCTGCCTGCCAGCCCCCACCTATCCTTTCTCCTGCCTCACTATTGGCTGTTTATCTCTTTATTAGACCTTCAGGTGTTTTGAGCAGGCAAAGAACCACAGCTTCACAGAGTTAAACAAATGCAGCATAAACAAAAGCAACATAACGAAACATAATATTCTACAAGGTTTTTTGTTCTGACCCACCTGAGAGTTGAAACTGGAGTGCTTGCAGGCTCAGACGTGACACATCAACTGAGTCTCAACACAAATGAGATGGCAGAGGACTGAAGGTCAAAGGTTATCTGATATGCTTTCATTTTGTGTGTAAATTACTATATAAACTTTTAAAATATGTTAATACTGATTAACTATATTTCTCTCATCAGAGTGATAGTCCTTCCTCTTTTTATTTGATTTTAATTTATTTTTAATATAGTTAAGCTTATTGTTGTTAGAGGGATTCTAAATCATTAATTTTTAATAGAAAGATATAACTCTTTGAAACTAGGCAACATAAACTTAAAACAGTATCATGTAATGTTAGCCAGAGTGATAGCATTTCCTGTACCTATATTTTTTTCTCTATAAGCTGCTTAAATAGATAAATATGTAGAAAGACAGATGATAGAGATAAGAAATTATAGATAAAAGATAGGTGGATAGATAGATAGATGGATAGATAGGTAGATCCATCAATCCTTCTATACAGAGATCACACAGGCAGAAAGACAGAGAAAGAGTGAGAGAGGAATAGATTAAAGAAGTAAGGCTTTACTGAAACACTGATTTCAGCTACTTTTTCTGTTATTATTCATTGGTTTCCGAGCTGAATATCTTCAAACCCTATTAACAAAACTACTTTTCCATATTACTCCAAAAGATGATTGCAAGCAGATTTCATACATAGATCTTTAATTTTATAGAAAGCATCTAATTTTATAATGGCATTTTAAACTTTCGCTCATTGGCCTAATTTTCCAAAGTCTATATGCTTTTAGCTTACGTGTGACTTAAATCTGCTATGCTGTTTCTGCATTTTTAGAAATCCTGGATGTAACATAACCAGATGTGAGTATCTGTCTGCCACTTACTGGTGTTGTGAATAGGAATGATGATGCTTCCCACAGGGAGTTGCAGCCAGGGCTTTTGGTATGGTGAGCAGGTGGTGCTGGCACATAGAGTATCTAGTAAATGGATTACTCTTACACACATGTGCTAACTTAGAAAACTGAAGCAGGACACTTTTGAAAATTCCAGCTTTACAAAGGATCTGGCCCATGATTGCACTGTCAAAAGATGCAGAGCCTGCCCATACTCTATGGTGTCCCAGCTACCTACCAGGTAGCTGTCCAGCCAGAAAAGCAGGAGAAAATAAAGACACAACACACACAAATCCCATTGCCTCTCCCTCCTCCCTAAAGCACATTTCTTCTTGCTTAAAGATTCGTCTCACCAAACTCAGGTGAAATTTGTATGATTTTGGGCTTCCAAACCTTCTTAATGGGTCTCTCTATAAAACCTGGCAGGTGACTTTGCGGGTTGATTTTTGCCAACTTGACACAAACATAATATATCTGGAAAAAGATTATTTTGCTGTTGTTGTTTTGTTTTGAAAGGGAGACTCTTAACTGAGAAAATGACTGTAGGCAAGTCTATAAGGCATTTTCTTAACTAGTGATTAATATGGGAGAGACTAGCCTACTATAGGTGATACTGTCCCTAGATAATCAGTCCTGGATGGCACACAAAACCAGGCTGAGAAAGTCATGAAGAGTGAGTTAGGAAGCAGCATTCCTCTGTAGCTTCTGCTTTAGTTCTTGTCTGCATTTTCCTACATTATGTTTGTTCCTTCCCTGACTTCCCTGTATGATGTACTAAAAGCTGTAAAATGGGATTACCCTCTCTTCCCCAACTTGCTTGTAGTGATGGTATTTTGTTACAACAATAGAAACCTCAAGTAAATCAGAAATTGGTACCTAGAAAGAGGTGTTTCTACAATAGATCTGAATGTGTGTTTTAGACAGGAATATGGTGGCAAGCTTTGGTCTTGGAAAAGTCATTAAGTGTTCAGGGCTTTTCATAGTAACATTAATGCCATAAATTACTTTGAAAGTCCCACAGTATTTAAAAATCTTGTCTCTTTAACAGTCCAAGGTGCTTGGATATAACTGCATCCCAGTGTGATGAGCTACTGTGGGAGCTTGAAAAATAAAACTGAGAGTAGTACAGAAAAGGGAAGCCTGGTTGAAGATGTTTCAGAGGGAGGCAAAAAGATCTATCAGGATTATTTATTTAATAATTTGAATTAAATTTTGTGATTTTGGTCATCTGGGGCTGAAGAATCAGCAGTGATTAACAAGAGATCAGCACCACTTAAGTGAATGAATCCTTTGCTTCCTGGGACAATTGATGCTTGGTAGCCGGATCTAAGAAATTAGCAGTGATTAAGAAGAGACTATTCTCTAGGCTGCGTTTTGTCTTAGTGACTGTGTCCTTTGCCTTACAGAAGCTTCTCAGTTTCAAGAGGTCCCATTTATTAATTTGTTTCTCTCAGTGTCTGTACTACTGGTGTTATATTTAGGAAGTGGTCTCCTGGTATGGGACAATTCTGTATTCTGTCAATTATGTTTTAAATAAACACTGATTGGCTAGTAGCCAGGCAGAAAGTTTAGGTGGGACAACCAGACAGGAAGTAGAGGCGGGTCAATGAGAACAGGAGAATTCTGGGAAAGAGGAAGCCCATTTCTTCCCAGTCCTGTCCCAACCACAGAAGAAGGAATATGTGAATGCCCTGCTGAAAAAGGTACTGAGCCATGTGGCTAACATATTAGAATAATGGGCTAATGTAAGTTATAAGAGTTAATAAGAAGCCTGAGCTAATGTGCCAATCAGTTTATAAATAAAGGTAGACCTCTGTGTGATTTCTTTGGGACTTAAAAATTGTGGGAACTGGGCAGGACAGAAAACTCAAACAACAGTCTCCTGTGCCCATGGATTCAAGGCTACTTTCCACTTTCTCTTCAATGAGATTTGGTGTGGCTGGATTTAGGTCTTTGATCCATTTGGACTTGAGTATTGTGCTGGGGATAGATATGGATCTATTTTCATTCTTCTACATGTTGATATTCATTCATGACAACACCATTTGTTGAAGTGCTTTCTTTGTTCCATTGTATAATTTTAGCTTATTTGTCAAAAATCAGATATTCATAGGTATGTGGATTATTATTAGGGTCTTCAATTCAATTCCATTGATCCACCTGTATGTTTTTTATGCTAATGCCAAGCAGTTTTCATTACTATAGCTCTATAACAGAGTTTGATGTCAGGGATGGTAATGCCTCCAGAGGTTCCTTTATTGTAAAATGGCAGCCTACAAAATGGGAAAAAGATCTTCACTAAATCAACATCAGACAGAGGACTGATCTCCAAAATATATAAAGAACTCAAGAAACTAGACATCAAATTATCAAATAATCCAATCAAAAAACAGGGTACAGATCTAAACAGAATTCTCAATAGAAGAATTGCAAATGGCCAAAATACTTAAGGAATTTCTCATCATCCTTAGCCATCAAGGAAATGCAAATCAAAATGACTCTGATATACTATCTTATATCTGTCAGAATGGCTAAGATAAAAAACAACAAAGATAGCTATGCTGGAGTGGATGTGGAGTAAGGGGAGCACTCCTCCATTGCTAGTGGGAGTGCAAATTTGTATAGTCACTTTGAAAACCAGTGTGGTGGGTTATCAGAAAATTGGGAATCAATCTACCTCAAGACCCACCAATACCACTCTTGGTCATATACCCAAAGGATGCACACTCATACCACAAGGACATTTGCTCAACTGTGTTCATAGCAGCATTATTCGTAACAGCCAAAACATGGAAGTAATCTAGACGCCCCTCATCTGAAGAGTGGATAAAGAAAATGTGCTACATTTACACAATCGAATACTACACAGTAGTAAAAAACAATGACATCTTGAAATTTGCATGTAAATGGATTGAACTAGAATAAACCATTCTGAGTGTGGTAACCCAGATCCAGATAGACAAACATGATATGTACTCACTCATAAGTGAGTATTAGACATAAAGCAAAGGATAACTAGCCTATAGTCCACTATCCCCGGAAGCTAGGTAACAAGGAGAACACTAAGAGAGACATACATAGATCCCTCTATGAAGGGGAAGCAGACAAGATCTCCTGAAAAGATTGAGAGTATGGGGAGAGGAGAAAGGAGGGTAAGGGGAGTGGGAGGGGAGAAGAGGAGGGAGCAGGAGAACATGAGGGAACAGGATGCTCAAGAAGAGGAAAGGATAGAGAAGGAGAATAAGGAAAGAGATATCTTGATTGAAGGAGCCATCAAAGGGCTAGCACAACACTAGGGAAGTTCCCAGGTATCCACAAGATGACCCCAATTAAAACTTTAAGCAACCCTGAAGAGGATGCCTAAACTGGTCTTCCCCTGTAATCAGATTGATGACTACCTTAATTATCATCAGTAGAACCTTCATCCAGCAACTGATGGAAGGAGATACAGAGATCTACAGTGAAGCACTGGGCTGAGCTTCTGGAGACCAGACCAGGAGAAGGAGGAATGATAATATGAGAAAGAGGTCAAGACCATTGCTGCGGGAGCTCATTCCTCTCCTTCATCTAAGAGAGGCTTCCTGACTCAGCTTTAGCTGCAAAACCCTGCAGCTCTTTAAGAGGTCCTGCCACGAAACACTTAAGTGGTGTTGATGAAAAGCCAACCGCATATTTTTGGTTTCAGCTGTAACAGGAAAAAAGCTGTGTGGGTTTTAAAATGCTGGCTTTCTGGGCCATCCTGCAGGGCAAACTCTTTCAGGCAGGTGGTCTGACTATGAATCATTTTAGTGTGGTTTGTGAGCAGAATGCTGCAGCTTGCTAGCTGGCAGGGACCTTGAAATGCCATAGAGTTGTCGCAATAAACATGGCTACATCCGGTACCTCTGCCATGAGGCTGGAATCGCAGAAAGCTAAGGAATGGGCTGGACCCAGCCGTCAAAGCCACAGCTTTAATCCTACCCATATTACTTGGTAAATTAAAGACTCATGTGGTCAGAAAAAGAGAGATATATAGTAAAGAGAGATTCAAAGACAAAGAAAACCTCTAAATGGTTTACAGTGTATTAAAAATATATGCAGGCTTGGAAAAAAAGGTTAAAGTCCTTAAAATAAAAAAGAAAGAAAGAGAGTAGTTGGGTGTGGTGATACACACCTTTAATCCCAACACTTGGGAGACAGAGGTAGACTGACCTTTGTGACTTCAAGGTGTGGTAGCACACACCTTTAATCCCAGAAGTGGGTGGGGGCAGAGACAGGTGGAGCTCTGTGAGTTCAAAGACAGCCTGGTGAGGGAGTTTCAGGACAAAGATACACAGAGAACCTGTCTCAAAAAGCCAAAAGTTAAAACTAAAAATAAAAGAAATAGAGGTTAAAATAAAGCCAAGTACAGATGCAAAATACACAGAGAATCTTGATATTGTATGTTATTGTGCTCTCTTTGAATTGTTTGAATGCTGAGGAAGGAGCAACAGCTGCTAAAAGATATTTGATTATAAATGCTGCTAAATTAATCCAAGATAGGTATTTTGAAAATACCTTGACTTCAAAATTGAAGTCAAAAGGTATGTTACTTTGGAGAAGAGATTTTGCTTTTGTTTCCATAGGAAATGAGAGACTGTGGATTCATTCTGAGTTAAGAAAAATCAGGTTTAATCAAGGAAGACCACCTGAGAAATCTCCAGTAGGAACAGATGGCCCAGATGTCTGAGTTCTACATCCAGAACAGATTCAAGATGTTGCCTGAGATAATCAAGCCTCACAGGATACTCCAGTCAGGACTTGATCATAACTCTGAATTTTCTTTAGGTCCCCATAAGATTATCAGCACCCCCAACCAGCTGGAAGTAGCCTGGAATACTCTGCCCACATCCCCAAAAAGTGAACTATGGATATTTTCCTTTGTTTAAAAAAAAAGGGGGGGAAGTGGTGCGGGATAATTGTCTGTATTCTGTCAATCACGATTTAAATAAACGCTGATTGGCCATTAGCCAGGCAGGAAGTATAGGTGGGAAATCCAGACAGGAAGTAGAGGTAGGGCAATGAGAACAGGAGTATTCTGGGAAGAAGAAAGTTCTTTCCCAGTTCTGCCCAGACCACCGAAGAAGCAGGATGTGACCTGCCCTGCTGAAAAAGGTACTGAGCCATGTGGCTAACATAGATAAGAATAATGGATTAATATAAGCTACAAGAGCTAGTAAGAAGCCTGTGCTAATGGGCCAATCAGTTTATAATTTTCTGAAGACGTCTGTGTGATTTTCTTTGTGGCTAAATGGCTGTGGGAACTGGGCAGGACAGAAACCCCAACGAGCAGGCCCTCATGTTACAGACCATGATGATGATACCCACAGAAACAGCTGACCTGAACTAGTGAGAGCTCACTGACTCTGAACTGATTGCAGGGTAACCTACATAGGACTAAACTAAGCCCTTGGAATGTGGGGGACAGCTGTGAGGCTTTGGATTCTGTGGGGTCACTGGCAGGGGGATCAGGTTTCATTCTTAATGTTTGAACTGGCATCTTGGAGTACATTCTCTTTGGAGGGATACCTTGCTTAGCCTAGACATAGGGGGGAAGGGCCCTGTTCTTGCCTCAAAGTGAAGTGTCAGACTTTGTTGACTCTCCATGGGAAGCCTTACCCTTTGGGAGGAGAGGATGGTGGGGTGGGGGAAAAGGGTGGGTTGGGAGGAAAGAAGGGAGCAGGAATGGGAATAGCTATGTAAAACAAGAAAAGATTGTACTAAAAAATTCTTACTAAAAAAAGAAAGAAAAAATGAAATAAGAATATTTTTTCATGAAGAAGTAGAAGAGAAGGAAAGAAAGAATCAACAAACGAAAGAAAAATAGAAAGAGAGAAAAAAGAAAGAAAGCAGCATCACTGAGGTGAAATGTTCTGAGATTTTTTTTCTTCAGGGTTTGCACACAGAAGCTGTGGTCCAGAAAAGACTGAGGCTTCGTCTCATTCTGTCAGCTAAATTTGGTAAAGTGTAAGAGTTACCAAGATAGTACTGGTTTTGAAGGCATAAAAGTGTCCCACAGAGAAGCTCAGGGTTGGTCCTGTGTGGCAGAGCTGGAGTCAAAGAGTCCTAGAGAGGTTATTGGTGAAGGGGCAACCTTAGTCACAGTAGAAGACCTACCTGGGTTTGAAGTATTCATGGAGAGAAATAGAAACTTGCCACTATGTGACAGGGTCAGAGTTGCTGAAGAGAGCCTAGGAGATGCTCTTGGTGAAAGTGTAGTCCAGTTCCAGCCTGAGATGCCAGGATGTTGGAATTGTAAGTACCAGGGAATGACCACAAGAGAAGCAGCCAGCCCTGAAGTGGAGCTGACCTGAACCTAGGAGACAGACTTCTTTTGCTATGCATAACAGAGGCAGGGAAATACCAGTGTCCGAGCCCTTAGAAGCCCAGAAGACATTGTGTGAATCCTAGAATTTGGAAACTGAGTTCTTTAACTGGAAAATTAGAAAGTTTTGCTTTGTTCAGATTATGAATGTGCCTGGTTCTTCCATCCCAGAGTAAAAGAAGTATTTCATCTATTTACAGGAGCCCATAGTTAAGAGACTTGGGATACTTTAGAAAGACTTTGGAATTTTAGAGAGCCTTTGGGTATTTTAGAGATACTTTGGATATTTGGGGAGGGATTAGACATTGACAGTACGCCTGGATGTTTTAAAGAGAGTGGATTTTTAAAGGCCTTGGAGGACTTTCTGTTATCATTCATAACATGGGGTGCGACCCGAGGCAGGTCCCACAAGGAATGGTGGTGGGTCACCAAGGCCTCAATGGGTCCCCTGGCGGGTGACCTAAAGCTACACAGGAGACAGATAGATATGCCACACAGAGAGCTTGGGTGTAGTTTATTTAGTGGGCATTGGAGGGAGAAGGGAAGGGAAGAAGCAGGGAGGGGAGAAGGGGAAGGAAGAGAGGAGAGAGGCAGAAGCTGCCTCTTCAGAAGAAGGAAGAACAGAAAGAGAGCTCAGGCTAGAGAGGAGGCAGGAGATCCCTTTGCCTCAGAGGAAGAGGAATATTGGGAGTGGGCAGGGCTTGTCTCTTAAAGGGACAGGGTACACAGATTACAGGCCAGGCCAGCAGCAACACTTTCACAGTACTTTGTGTTTTGAATTGTGATGTAAATATTAATATAAGATCTTGGGAATGAACAAGACAGAAGAGGTCATGGACTAGTAGGTTATGTATTGTTTCAAGTTGACAAGGAATCAAATGTGCAGGTTGGCTTTTGCCAACTCACCACTTAGAAAGAGGTATTTGTAATTGAGACGATGCCTCAGAATATAAGCTTGTAGTGAGTTAGTAGGACATTTTCTCAATTGGGGGATCACCTCAGCTCAGATTCAAGATGTTTGCTGTGTTACGAACCGCAGTGTTTTCAATGTACATACACATTTCTCTATTTTCACTCCCCAGTGTGTATAAAATTAGTATGTTTGGATTATACTTTGTTTAAATATTTGATTTGTTATTAGAGAAGTGCTTGTTTGAGTTTCATTAAAAACAAATATTCTTATTTGAGATTGAACAGAATTTCCAACAGTTTCTGAAATGGGTTTATACATATTCTCCATTTTGCAATGTAGACTTAATATGTAGTAATTTTCTCAGCATTGATTACTTTAAAACCAAAATATCAACTAACTTCAAAAAAGATTAATACTTTGTACCTTTCAGTATCACATCTGACCAAAGATTTAACTTTTTGAGTGAAAATTAAAATGTTTATACATCTCAATATTGAATAAATGTATTTTTAATCTTTAACAAATGATAAAAATATCATATATTAAATAATTGCTATAAGTAAATTTCTTTAAGATTCTTTAACATTTATATCAATAAATATAAATTGATGAATGGGGTGAAAAATCATTTCTAAGGGTTAATGAGTGGAGAAAATTCAAAAAAAACCCTGCTTAGACAAATTTTCTCCTGGGTAAGCTTGTGAAGACAGTACTGGAAGAGATTAACATTTGAACAAGTGAACTGGATAAAGTTGTTCCCAGGTGGGTTTGGGTAGATGCCCAATTAGCTTCACCTGAGCAGCGTCAATTGCTGGAAGAGGGAGAATTCACTGTATGACTCAGCTGGAAGCCATAGGATTGCTGCTACTGGTTATCAAAACAGAAATGCTTTTCTAGTATTCTGCTTTCCACTCACCCATCAGGATCCTCAGCATGTGTAAGCTCACATGGCAATTGATATAAGTTTATCTCCATACATCTGTCTACCTTCTGTATGCCTAACTGCCTGCTATTACCTACACATCCACATTTATCCATTCACCCACCATCCATCCTTCACATTATTCAGTGTTTCTGGTGAACCCTTTCTAGTGTATGTGGTATGTATGTGCATGTTCGTGTATCTGTGTGTACACTTGTGTATGTGTGTGTGTATGTGGTGTATATGTGCAGTGTTTTCAAAAATACATTCTGGTCCTTTCATTCTTTTTTGGATGCTTCTATCCTTATTTGTTTGCACGACAGCAATAGTAACAAACCTACTTTATTTCTTTTCTTTTACTTTCAATTTTAAGGCTATCTCACACTTTATCTCTGGCTGACCTGGAATTTTCTATGTAGAATGGGCTGGCATCAAAATCACAGATATCTGCCTCCCAAGTTTTATTTAAATTTTTAAACACCAACTTTTACCATGTGTCTTCACAGCGGTTTGGATTATTATATATAAATGAAAATCACCACATCGTGCTGTCACAGTTAAAGTCTCCCTCTCGTGCCTTGCTTGACTTATATGGTTTCTACATGTGCTTTTCTCCTTCCTGTTCCTGACAGTTGTGTATGGGCTACATTGTTCTGCTACACGGGTCCTTTGTCAGTTTTTGTATTTCTATCAAGGTCATTCCGTTGACACTTTCATATGCCTGGTTCCTTCTCATCATTCAGTTCTCAGAGACAGTTGCCAGGATGGTTTCATCTTACCCCGCCCTTCTTGTCCCTTCAACTGTGTTGCCTGCTGCCGTGTGAGAAAACTTTCTTGGAGAGACATAACAAACACACATGTCTACTCATTCCACATATGGAGCCCATGAGAAACCAAAGTACTGACACCGACAAAATCCAATTTGGTGAGTTTTATTGGGGTTACTTATAGGAGCAAAAATGACTTGAAGACAGCTGTATCAAAGTGCCACCAGGACAGGTGACAGCTCTCTAATCCTGGGAACCTAGAACATGCTGCACACCCTTTCAGGCAGCTCTGCAGATTTGAGAGTGTTCTCAGCTGTCTCAGTTAGTCTAAACCTCTTTCAGGCAAACCTGGTTGGTTCTCAGTGTTCTCAGAGAGAGGAGCCTGTCAAATCTGGTCAGTTTCAGGGACCTCCTGAAGCTATTTTGAGTTGTTTACTTTCTGTCTTAAAGAGCTTCCCTACAGGATGGAAAGTTTGAATATTAGAGGGAACTGCTCCACAGTACTTCCTCAGAACATAGCGTTGCTTTATGGTTGTCTAGTTAATAAATGAACAGGTACATAACCTTGCCAATGTGCCATTTAATTTGCTTTTCCTGTCTAGTCCACAGGATATTTGTGCTCTACAACTAAGAGCTGTGTTTTCCCATCTTACACTTTCTCCAGTGCCCAGAAATATAGAGAGTGTCTAATGTGAGACTGTCTAACTACATTCCTTGGATTATAAAGCATGGGGCATTAGTTTGATCAGTATGCATTAAAACAATCTGGTGCAATACACAATTTACAAGTTCAACCTGCCTTAGTCATTTACTCATTAGTATACTACAATTATATAATTTTGTAATGAACCTGATCACAAACACATATGCAAATGTACAGAACATAATTATATGATGGAACCACATTGAAGGATGGTGTTAAATACTCTTAAGATTTTGTCTTTTACATTGTGACTCTTGTACTCGAGTGTTATAAACTGGATGGCTTATAGTGACTGAACAATGCCCTGCAGGTTGGAGGCTATAAGTTCCAATTTTAGGGCCTGTGGTAGATTTGGTGTGTCATATCACCTGCTTTTTGTTCATTGCTCAACATCTTCACACACCCTCAGATGGTGGGAAGTGAAGGACAATTCTTGGTCTGTTTCACAGAAAGCTAATCCTATCCACGAGGCCATGCCTTTCTTGGGTCCCAATTAACTTCAAGAGAGCCCACTCCCTAAAATGATCTCATAAGCATTAGATTTCAATATGTAAATTTAAGGAGTGGCATGTACAAATCCAGGCCATTGTTGACTTTTTCATGATCGATAAAATAAAAACAAAGTTTTCAGCAACTCTTTCTCATTGGAGCAAATTTGTGGTTTCAGTTTGTTTAAGATGCTGATCACTTGTGGATGTGTGGCACCGGCGGGGTTTGTGGTTATGTGGTTGTGAGACTGGTGGTGAGTTTGGGAACTCTTGATTTGATCTTAGAAAGGCATAGACTTCTCTGATTGGAATTCACTTAGTGCAATAGGCTGTCCTAAACAATTCTCCATAGGGGTTGGTGTGTTAACAACTTACCTAGTAATAATTGTCAGCACTAACATTTAGGGTCCCTTTCTCATCATGAATAGTTATGCTTATAAATAATTTTCATAAAAGACAGATGAGTAAGCATTTTTCCTCTACTTTTTTCTGTTATGCTGGGATGCTGCAACATTAACTATCATTGCTGTGCAAAGAAAGCTGCATCCAAGGACACTGCTGGTAAAACAGCATCAGATTGAATGCAGTGCAATGATGGGGATTGCAATGCAGCCTTGGTGCCCATGGCTGCCTTCTTGGGAGCTGAACCTTGATGCTGGGTCAAGTGCTAGTTCTTCCCTCCATGGATAAATAGATGCAAGGACAAGGTAAGTAAATGTCCCAAAGAGCTCAGCTGTAGCTGAGATTCAGGTTGACTCCTGTCGTTCTAAGGATGGTGTTTTCATAGAAGGAAAGCACAGAGAACCTGCTAGATGAAGGCGCATGACTAACAAGTAGATTTTGCCCTTCTACTCACTGTCTTCTTAGTTTTAAATCTTGAGAAGTGATAGCTGGTTTTTAAGAAGTAAATGGTAATACTCTTCAGTTTCTTCATAAGACAGATGCTGCTTATCTCAGACTAGACAAGCTTATGGGATGGCAGTTCTTTTTCTTTTTCAAACAAACTTCCTGCTAGGTTGAGTTTACACTAGCTAAATTTTATTGAGGTCTACTCCACCAGAAAACTAAAAAGAAAAATCTCTCACACAGCTACATCCAAGGCTCTAAGGAAAGCTACCCTGCTGATCATAGTTCTAAGAATATACCCTCTTTTATATGGGCTTTTCAAACTTATAGGGTCACAAAGTGTCTTGAAATAAATCTCAAAGGGGACAGCAAATTCCAAATCACACCTAAACTCTTTCTCCATGAATATAACGGAGTTAATAAATCGTGGGCATAAATGAATAACTTTAGTGTTCTGCTTGCAAAGCCAGCGTGGAGAATGTTCATCAGATAAAAATGATCAGGTGTTGAGAAACAGTCCAGAGGAATTATGAACAGTGGGTTTCATATTGATACCTCGGGAATTTAACTTACCTTGCAGAAAGCTTGGCTGGGGCCTTGGGAGTGGAGTCTTGAAGATGAATGCCCATTCCAGACTGTTACTTAACTGAGGACTGGAAGGAAACAAGCAGCTGAGAGGATTAACATATTCATGAGCTTGCCAACTGTAATTGGTGAGATCCTTTTAAAAAATAGAAATCCCAAGCGCCTTGACTGTTCATTTTCTCGGATTATCTCCTGTGAAAAATTGAGGGAGCCTAGCCACCCCCCACTGCAACCTACTTCACATGAGACGATAATGCCCATCTTTGTTTTCATTCTTTGTTTTTTCCCTCACTTCAAAACTGAGAGGGGACGAATGATCCAAATGGAAGATTCTGCACCTTTAACAGCCCATGATTCTAAGGCTTGATTCATCTCCAGACACAGCCCAACTCCAGATACTGAAGAGTTGGTTCTTCCTAAAGGGGCATTGTTGCCCCTTCTCTGCCATGTGAAGACTCACTCTCTCCTTGACTCAATGCTTTCAACATAGTGCAATGTACATCACCACCAATTTAGCTTTCTGTTCTCTTTCTGGCTCAGATCAAATCAGTCATTGAGGGGACCCACGTGTCCTCCACAAGTTATTCCATCCATGGCATGCTACCTCATTTTTCTGTGTTATTTATCTCCTTCAAAAGAAGTGCCCAAATTTGCTTTGTAAGTTTCTTCACTTATTAATTTTCAGTAGAAAAGGAATTTTTATGTCTAACTGATTACATTTATAATTCCTAAAACCTATACATATTTTACTTAGCTTAATTCTCCAAGGTAATTAAGGGATCTTTTCTGACTTCTACTGAAGCATAAATCACAGGCACTGCTCTCATCCACTGGCATTTACCAAGTTGCCTTCATCATTAGCTCACCATAAATCTGTTTTAGGTAAAGTTTAATTTCTTACGGCAACTTAAAATTATGTTAATAAATCATATTTCTGATTGCTTCATTATAAAACAATTGTAACTTCTGGCTAATCATAGATTCTCTCAACCCAAAGAAAGGTTGTCCATCACATAACTCATCATTTTCATCTAACACTAAAAATGCTGTCAATGTTATAGAAAATTAGAGTATGTAACCTTGAGCACATTTTAAAACTTCTACTGGCTGAAGATCAAAATCACCATATTGCATTCAATGAAAGGCCACCCATTTGAGAATATATGGGCAACACTAACTATACTTGGTGGAGTTAAAAAGCAGAATCACAAAAGAACACACAAAGTTCAGTGGGTAGAAAAAAGAGACCTGGCTTTGGAAGGAGTTTCGGGATGGGGATTAATTTGATCGAAATACAATGTATGAAATTCTCAAAGAAATAATTACGAATGAGGGAGGAATTTTTTATTTTTCAAAGAATATCTTAAATGCTTGCATTTATGTTCATGGTCAATATTCAGTTAATTTTGCATTTACTGTATGAAGAAGATAACCAAGTTTAACACCGCTTTCCTGGATGTTCCATGGCTTTTACCTTTTTGTTTTCTTTTTTAAAAATACCTCTTTAAATTGCATGTATTGAAATCATTGTCAAAACTCAAATGACCATAAGTGTTCTACCTTATAGTGTTTGCCAAAGTTTAAAAATTAATTTAACCATTAGCAATGATCAGTGTTAAGTTTTATCAAAATTGAATCATTCATCAAATTTGAAATTGAAAATCAACTTACACTAAAGTGTTAACAAATCTAAAAATTGCATTTATCTTAAACATTATGTACGTGTGTGCCTGCATCTGCATGTGAACGTGTGTGTGTGTGGTACATAATAGGCATTTTGAAATATACGGAAAAGCTTGCATCTAAGTAAACTGCCCATAGATAATGGTTTACCTCCACATTCACTGGAACTTGAGACTGAGACAGAGACCTAGGATCTTGAAGGCCTTGGAAAAGAAACATTCTTCAACAAGATTAGGTCCACAGAGGCTGGAGTTCCTTAAGCAGAGAACCTGTAGGAAGAGGTATGCAATCTCTATTTGGAATATGACCGATGGAATGACAATAAAGCCAGTTGTTGTAGAATATTACTTTAAGGCGTGTTACTTTTGCTTATGCTCTGGAACATTTGTTTAATGATGCAAAGATTTATTTGATTAAATAAAATTCACCTATGGTTCGAAGACTGAGTCAGCAACTAGCGGGCAGGAAGTGGTAGGAGGAACCAGGTGGAGAAGGGTTTAGAAGAAGGGGTGAGAAAAAGCACAAAGACTTCTTGGGGGATGCCAGGTGGTGAGCTAGGTGAGATGCTTGCTATTCAGTGTTTCTGGGTGTGGGGGCCAGCTCAGGGCTCTCCAGTTATTCCAATATGTTGGACATGTGGAGAGACCGAGTTTGCAAACTTGATTAAAATAAAGACTCTTTGCTTTTACATACAGGAGTCGGTCTCCTTGTTGGCTTTTGTGGGAATTTTGCAGATTTGGGCATAACACTGGGGAGCAGGATTCTACCTCATACACCTTGGAATCTTCAGTTTTTTGGTAGAACAGAGATTCAAATAAGTTTTCTTGGTAGCTTTGAAAGAGTCGGTGCCAAGGTTTCAGTTGTTTAGTAGGGTACCCATAGCTTAAAAAGTAGCAACCATTAAAAACAAGAGGACAACAGCCAATAGTGGTGTCAACAGCAAAATTCACAGACTAGTGCTGAATAGAGAAAAATATCACTGAAAAGGTCAGTTGAAGTCCCAGCCTCTGGCCCCCATCTTTGGAGGCCCCTCCCCTGTGCCCCTCAAACCTTGACCCCTCCCCCAGGAAAGGTCAAGACAACTCCCACAGGGGGTTTAAACTGCTCCCCTAAAAATAAACTTATGGTTTTCCCTTTTCCTCTCAGGTGGTCACATTGGTGACTTCCAGTTCCCCTCGGGGCCACCTGGGAGCACAGGTATCTAATTGAACCTGGATATCTCTTAATCTGGTCTGATTTGGCTTGATTGGGATTATTTTGCGTTGGCAGAGAGCTCACGTTAGAAAAGATTCCTAACATTAACTATCAAAAATAAACACATTCCTATCAAGTGATATCTTGCTATAATCTACCCCTGAATTAAGATACATAAATAGTTTCCTATCGAGTTCCCCTAGCCTGTCATTTCTTTCTTTTTTTTTAAATTTATTTATTTATTTATTTTTTCCATACCTTGTTTTGTTTTATTTTTTCCATTCAAGAACATAATTAAAGAAATAAAATTTTTTTTTCCTTTCTTCCCCTTCTCCCGGTCCCCTCCCACTACCCCCCCACCCCTCCTCCCTCCCCCTTCTTCCTTTAGCCTGTCATTTCTTAAGAGTGATCTCTCAAGCCACCAGCCTGCTTTTGGTCTTAGGCTTCACATCAGGCATCACATCAGTTTTTATACTCCAAAGAACTGAGAGGAAACTTTCCAAGACACACTTCAGTGGAGACATGATTTAAGACTAGGCCCTCTGTCTTTCCAAGTACCCCCTTGCAGCCTCAACACTAAACATAAATAAATGGTGAGATAATTGTATTTCACCTTCTCCTCGAGCATGTAGGGTATGCATATCAAAGCCCCTTGAGATTAAAGACCACCCCATGAAAATGTGGCAGGCAGTTCACTGCAGCCCTCGTTCACAGAACCATCAAATGTATGCAGCCTCGAGGTCCCTGTAAATTTTACTGAGTGCACAGTGTGAGGAAATGGTTGCTTTCAGCCAAAATATCTTTTCTTTTGTTTTAGCTCTGTCACCTCCATTTTAATCTACAGAAGTTGTGTCTTCTGAACTCACAGGTTGAACCCTTCAGGAGGTCCGTCCCTGAGAAACAGTACCGAGGTACAGACAGGTCGTTGTTCTGTACGCACTGTGCTCTGTGCAGTGTGATAAATATTTATACACACTCTATAATTTCGAGAACGGTGTGCCACCTCTGGCTCACAGTTACGGCAGGTCATCTCAGGCTTTCCTGGGAATGGTGGTCAATCTGAAAATTCTTAAATGCAGTTCCTTTGTGCTTTCAATCAACAAGTCTTTTTATCTTGTAGCTCAGAAGAGGTCCTAAACATTTATCCAAAGATGTAAAACAAACATAAAATCTCCTCTAGGTGATTTGATGCAAGTAGTCATAAGTAATTTTTTATTTGCTTATTACTATTATTTCTATCTGTGGGTAATACAAGTTTCTAAGGACTTTAAAGATTTAAAAATCTTTACTCTTATACCCATACTTGCATCAAGGTGCAGAGGCCACGAGACTGTGAAATGCCCAGCAGTAAATGGGGCACCTATATGATACCCATTTTTCTTAAGGTTCGGGGATCATATGGAAAAGAGGGCAGAGACTGCACAAGCTAGATACTGTAGATACCCAGGGTTTCATGGGCACAGCAGGGAAATTCTGCACATGAACTCGGAGCAGTTGTGGCAGCATGCATGAGGCCTGTGAGAGCTCACGCGAGAGCAAAGTTCCAACTTGGAGCTGACGGGTGCTTTAGGCCTCTCAGTCCTAGGTGTGAAGCTCTTGGAAGCTGATAGCTATTGGGAGAAGAGCCTGTTTTCCAAGGATGTGGCACCTGAGAAGTTGACCGTGCAGCAGACCATGGCCACACATGGAAGGGTATATAGGTGACAGTAATTGGACATCATCATGTGTGTTTTCAATGAAGACAGAAAAATGGGTATGGAATGGAGATTGGGGGTGGATCTGGGTGGAATCTGAAGGGTGAATATGGTCAAATAATTAATCATTTTTTTCTCTAAAGAACGAAAATTTGGCTCTTGTAGTTACCACAATTAATGATGGAAATTCAGAAAATAAAATCAGCCACCTCCAGAACTGGCACACATCTAATCTGTTTGTCTATAGGCAAGAAAATAGTTAAAGGAATTGTCCTGTTGCCAGAGAACAAGCTGACGCTCTATGGAGTTTTGAGGCGGTGACTCTTTAGAGGAAGTCATAAAAGATGTAGACCACTTTAGCTCTAAGAGATGGAGATGCTTCATAGTGCAAACACTCATAACTCTTCAAGGTGACCCTCATACTGACTTTAGAGACCCCATTCCAGCATGTACCAGACAGCCTGTGTCTTGGGTGGGAAGGCCAGATCTAGGAAACCACACTGTAATAGAAGCACTTTGATACATAAACCACCTGCTTGTTAAAAAAAATTGAGGATGGAAAGACACCTAGTTTCTCTCAGTCTTTTCTGTAGCTGCATGGTTCTTTATAGAAAAGTTATTAATAGCCCCCACAAAAGACCATGAAGTTGTAAAGAGAGATGGGTTCGTGTACATGAATGGCAGTTGGAGGGAGGTGGTGATGGATGGGTATGATCAAAATACTTTATAAAGATGTATGGAAAGTTTAAAAACACGAAAGGATGTCTATAAAAGAAATAAAAAGGTAGAACAGGCGAAACAACAACTAGGAAATGTACATGTGTTAATTTGTCAGAACAACCTTTCCATCCCTTCCACGTAGGATTCCTGGGGAAATTTTTAATATTTTGAGGTCCATTGCTTCAATAGTCTCTCTAGAATAGTGATTCTCAACCTTCTTAATGGTGTAATTCCAATTATAAAATTATTTTTGTTGCTACGTTATAACAGCAATTTTGCTGCTGTTATGAATTGTAATGTAAATATATCTGGCATGCAGATGGTCCTAGACGCCCCCCATAAATGGGTTCTTTGGTTCCCCAAAGGGTCATGACCTACATGTTAAGAATCCCAGCTTTAGAATATATCCTCTCCTCTCAGAATGTCTTAAAACCTCAAGTTTCCTTTTTGACTGTGTCCTTAAAATGATTCACAAAGCTTGATTCTGGTAGCATCGCTAAATCATTTGGTTGGACTTGATAGCCCAGGCATTTGCGTTGATCACTTAGTCTGTAGAGCACTTTGGCTAGCTAGTACAAATGATCTTATTGGTTAAAATCAATTTATTGCAGTACCATATAATGAACTGATTTCTCATTACCTAATGTATAATAGTGTTGTTTAAAAGCTTCTTGAAGGAGTCCAAAGAAACAGGCAATGTGGTTGTAAAAGTCATGTGCTCCATAGAATAGCTCATTGTAAGAAGAGGAGAAACAATATATAATTTCTTATTTATTTATTTAATTACTTCTTTCTTTATCTTTTTAAGTACCATTATCACGCCCTGGATGGCTTGACCCTGCTCTGTAGACCATACTGGACTTGAACTTGGGGCAGCACTTTTACCTCTGCTTCTTGAGTGATCTGATCATAGATGTGTGTCACTATACTTGCTTTCAAATTCATAATTTATTCATTCTGAATACTGTCAATAAAGTCCAAATTTATATATCCTGTATATTTTACTTCTAAACTATTTACAACTGGTACAAAAAAATCATTAAAAGAGAGCATTAGATATTTCCCAGATATATTTTATATGCAATCAATGATCCAAATATTCTTCATGAGGAAAAAACCTTATATTTATCTGCCTCAAAAATGTGAAATCCATTCCTACCTGATCACTGGTGCCAGGTCTTTGTGGGTGTACATGTGGTATATGTACCCATAAAAATTAAAATGCATTAAGGGTTGTTGATGCAACTCCATTGTAAGAGTGCCACTTAGCATGCAGGAAGTTCTGGGTTCAATTTCCAAAACTACATTGTTATGCATGGTGGTGCACATCTCTAACCCTAACAGTCGGCAGGTGCAATCGAGAGAACCAGGAGTTTAAGGTTATCCTTGACAACATAATCAGCTCTAAGCCATGCTGGCTTCCTGAGAGCCTGTCTCAGAAAAGACCACAAAAAAGAAAGCAAGGAAGGAAGGAAGGAAGGAAGGAAGGAAGGAAGGAAGGAAGGAAGGAAGGAAGGAAGGAAGGAAGAAGGTGTATAATGCAGGCAAGTCACTAAAGCACTAGCGCGCGCGCTCTCTCTCTCACCCTCTCTCTGTCTTTCTCTGTCTCTGATTCTGTCTGTCTGTCTGTCTCTCTCTCTCACACACACACACTATTAAAAAGGAAGAAATAGTGGAAGAAAGAAAATCACCCTTTTAGATAGCAAGGCACGCATTCCCCAGTATATACATGTTCAAGGGAAGCAATATTTAGCACTGAAGCAAAAGTAGTTAGTCCCCTTTGTCATCCATACTTCATCTTAAATTCACCCAGTGGTTAAAGTTGCCACCTCTGTAAGTTAATTACCTTTAGTGAGAGGAAGGGAAGAAATTTTCGTCTCTACAAAATAATGGAGTTTTTCAGCTTGGAGCCAGGATACCTAAGTTAAAGTATAACCTCCTCCCCCTGCTGCTTTCTGGAAGGAAGTCTCTGCTGAAAAGTCTTTGACGTTTCCATTTCAAAGACCAGCCTCCCTGCCCTTAAGAAAAAGCATGTCTGCTTATCAACTGAAGAGTTGGCTCTTAAAGAAATTGACAGGCATCTCAAAGGGACACCCACAGGACCTCACCACAGATTTTCTGGAGAAAGGACTCCTAGGAAAGGGACAGTGCTATTTGAGACATTTTGAAACTTGTCTAAGATTAATATTTACCCTCTCAATAGTAAAGCCTCTTCACAGGAGTGAGATGTGGCTAGACTTCAGAGCAAAGCATATGCTTGGTAATTGAGCTTGCTACTGACTTCGTATTTCCACACAGTTCCACACGGCCTCATTAATAAGTCTCAGGGGAGCCATTTGCCTGCGCCTGACACAAGGTTGCACCGTATTTTGTTACTAACAAAAACACACAAGGAGGAGTCTTCTGGAGATAGATGTGACTCCCAACTCTTTCTCCTTCCTGAGGTATTTCAGATTTTGCAAACTGTGAGGGCAATAGGGGGATAAGCATGGAGCTGAGTCCTAGAAGCCCCTGCTGTGGCATGCGTTGTATCTCAGGGAACAAAACTAGACCAGGGATGAGGGGTGAAATAGAAATAGAGACATGTAGTCAGAATGGAAGTGGGCTAGTGAACTGAAGGAGCCCGCTGGGCCAAGAAGCCCGAGTCTTCACATGTCACTTACAGAGCACCCACATCTCCAATCTTGTTATTTGTGGTCTTTTCTTCACCATCCTTCCGTGTGTGTGTATGTGTAAAAATGCACACATGGAAGGCCTTCCAGTGTTTCTTGGCCTTCTCTGTCTCTTTCATATTTTGATCTTTATACTGTTCTCTCCAGGCCTTACTTCCCTGCCACAGAAGGCCTACAACTGTGACCTAAGTTTTAGGGCAAAAGCAATGATTTCAGATGGTGCTTCTGATAGACTAGTTTTAACCACTTGTCACAACAAGACAAAGAGACAGATATTTCTGGAAATCAGAGAAAGAGAGAGAGAGAGAGAGAGAGAGAGAGAGAGAAAGAGAGAGGGAGAGAGAGAGAATTAATAGCACATCCACTTGAGGAAATACGGATAATGGTGTTCAGTGACCCCAAGTCCCTCTTTTGGTAACTAACGGGAGTTTCAGGTATAAACAGAGGAAGAACTGGGGCAAGGCGAAAAGGTATGCATGGATGACAGTCCTGGTCATCTTGTTGTCCGGGTAATCACGATCTCAGTTCTTCTTTTGTTGGGAGACGTAACACAGGACAATGTGCTCCAAAGTCTCTCATGCTCTGCACATTGAGCAGGTGTTGCTGTCTGTGCCAATTACTGTCTACCGCAAGCAAGAGGTGTCTTTGATGAGGGTTAAGGGATGAGCTGATATATAGGTAGAGTGTTTATGGTGCTGGGAGGTACTGTAGGTATACTACAGAAGAAGACAAGTTTCATCAATATCATCCTACAACAGAGCACAGATACTATGGGAGTAACCAACCTTGTTTGTTTTGTTTTAGGGCCAACTCCATAGAGTGGAACCCATACCTGATACTACTAAAGTGGTCAAGAACCTGAGACTTCGTAGGTTGTATGCCTAGGGAAAAACCTACGACTGTTATTCTGCTAAAGGACCATGACAATAAAGTGAGTGCTAATGACATATTCCTCTACTCACAGGTGAGTTCATCAATCTGGTTTTGATTTCCTGTGAACCCAAGTAAACAGCCGGCTCTTGCTAGGAAAGCAGTTTCTACCCTCCTGCTCTGGAACCACTTCCTGTTTTTTTTTTCTTTGTGTGCTGTGAAATACCCTTCACTCACTAAATGCTTTCAGTCCTATGATGCCAAGGCTATCCTAGCAAAGGCCTCAGTGGAAGAGAACAGTCTGGTGTCACACAACCAGATTTTCACAGTGAGCAGAGAGAATGTTTCAGAAACTTAGAAGTGTCAAGAAAATGAACATGGGGCATTGGAGGTAGCTTAGTGGGTAAAGCATGAAGATACCATCCCCACCCCCCAAAAAAAGAGTCGAGGGGGGAGAGGAAGCGGGGCGAGGAGAGAAAAAGGAAGGAACGAACAAAAGAAAGACGAAGGGAGGGAGTAAGGAAGGAATGAAGGAGGGAGGGAGGGAGAAAAGGAGGAAGGGAATGTGAGCTAGGAATTACAAGCTCCTATGTTCTATATGCTCTATAAGCCATGCTGAATTTCACCCTGAGCAAGATGCTGGCTTAATGGACTTGTTAGCAGGGATGGAAAACACTGCAGCAAAAACCTTCCTTTCTCCTGATGACTTACTCTAGGACCAGCAGGTGGCAGTGACAAGGTGTACAATACCATGGAGACAATGTGGCAAAATACCATGGTGGCAGTGACAAGGTGCACGAGTCCACAAAGGCAAGTCTGAAGGAATAGATGGAAAGATTAGCTTAATGTCTGAGGCATGGTGTTGAAGGATGTCTGGACTTGGCCTATCAGTTGTCAATTTGTCTATAATTAATCAAACTATAGACAATTGCTAAACATTGCACTATTGAGTGCTGTGATGCCTGAGAATGATGCGTTTGCTGAGTTGGTTCACTGGGTAAGGGTACTTGGTCAATACATCAGACTAATGGAATCAGCCATGTCTGGTTCAGTGAGAGATCCTGTCTTGAAGGAATAAGGCAGAGATTGATAGAGAAGAACATCTGGCATACTCCTCTGGCCTCTTTATAGGCATGTATGGGTTCATGCATCCTCATTCACATATGTGTATCTAACATACAAACACACACACACACACATATACTACATCACATCATCACTTCATGTGATGACACATCACATCATATCACACTGCACCACACCACATTGCATTGCACCGCATCACAGCACAGCCCACCACAGCACAGCACAGCACAGCCCTCCACACCACAGCA